>JALBCR010000799.1:0-310000 GCA_030710515.1 Abscondita cerata | reverse complement strand
TAATCAATGATCAGATGCATGGGAAAGTTGCTAAAGAATGTTAGATTTCATTGTACCAACTTAACACTATTATTGAAAGGATTTCCATACGTCATTTCCAATATGACGTCAATAATATCAAAAAATGAATAGAAAAGAAAAACGCGTTATTTGAATTCCATTTATTAACCCGTCAATTGAAAATTTCGGTTATATAAAGTACTGCGTATATTTCATGTCGAATTTTTAAAAATTTGATAAATGTTACACTATAGATTAATTTTAATTTTTGTATGCATATAGGAAACTGATAATTATAAGTATAGTAAGCGAAACAATATAGATTACCCAACAAACACTGTTACATAGTCAGAATGTAATGCACACGTTTCCCGTTTTTATGTTACGTTTTTGTCGACGCGTGTGTTGCGTACCAAAAACATTTCCAAAACGTTCTATATCCGTCTCCACTACTTACAAAAATAATGTCACGATACGGGGGAGAGATGGTGAGTTGCAACCAGGATCATAGTTAGTTGCGATAAATAATCAGAGAATTGTGTATAAAGCATTAACAAGTTTGAAACAATAACGTCTTCCGGAATTGGACCGTGTCCAAAAGATAACTATAGTTGCTAAGGCTTCGCCACCTATCGTAAAGCATGGCGAGAAGAAACAAACAACAAAAAATTCAAGGTAATTAAGTTGTGACCGAGCCAGATTCTAGAAGAAGAGAAAGCATCACGGGTCGTTAACCTCGACGCTTAATTGATTTGAAATAGGAGAGGACATAGAGTTAACAATGGGAATTCACAACGGTGAAAGTTCTAAACCACGGTCGCAATTAAAATTGTTCGGGTGTTTAATGATTTCTATACCCTCCCTGATTTTCCAGTTGAAAAAGAAAGAAGATTTGGCAATAAAAGTGGAATCATCAAAATCTATTTTGTGACCAGTATCTAACTGATAAATGGATGATGAATAGTAATGGGTTTTTTTATTTTCAACTTAGCTACAAAATTTGGAACCAGTCCCGAAAGGCTTGATAATACTCCATCAAACTTTTCAATCAATTTTCCTTACATTTCTGTCTCTTCAGGGTCGTGATCTTTATTATAGGGTGATTCATAACTATTGGGCTATAGGCTAAGGGCGGGTTATTTAGGCTATAATATGACCATAGGACTCAATATTCCTTAATAAAATATTGCTGTGGAAAAAGATACAAAGCGTTAAATTAAAATTTTTGTTTTCATTTTTTGTTAATAATTTCACTGTAAATTTATCAATTCTTATCAAAATCGGCATAAAGGCATAACTTTAAACCAAGAATATTATTTTATGTTTTATTTTACAATTTGTTGTAGAGGGCGCTACGTGAATGATTCCTGGTGATGAAATCGACTGGTAACTTTTTTGTGAAACCTTTTTAGTGATTTTGATTAGAGAATATGACGTAAACATCATTTCTACACAATATTGGTACTTCTGTTTAAATACGAAAATTTCATTTGTTTCCGAGAAGAACGCTGTTGAACAAAAAATGAAGAAAATTTTTTTTATCTAACGCCTTGTATCTTTTTCCACGGCAATATTTTATTAAAGCATATTGTGTTTTATAGTCATATTTTGGTTATTTAAACCATTATGTTTTCCTAAAATATTGCCGTTGAAAAAGAAAAAAGGCGTTAGATAAAAAAATTTTTTCTTCATTTTTTGTTAATAATTTTACTGTAAATTTATCAATTCTTATCAAAATCATAATAAATAAAGTAATATTTGAAGCCCCCTTCTGACACTACGAACTGTTCAACTGCGTTTTTCTCGGAAACAAATGAATTTATCGTATTTAAACAGGAGTAACAATATTGTGTAGAAATTATGTTTACGTCATATTCTCTAATCAAAATCACTAAAAAGTTTCATCATCAGGAATCATTCACGTAGCGCCCCTACAAAAATTTTAAAATAGTACATAAAATAGTGTTTTGGTCTAAAGTTATGTCTCTATGCCAATTTTGATAAGAATTAATAAATTTACAGTGAAATTATTAACAAAAAATGAAAAAAAAAATTATAATTTAATGTTCTGTATCTTTTTCCACAGCAATATTTTATTAAGGAATATTGGATTTTATGGTCACATTTTAGCCTAAATAACCCGCCCTTAGCTTATGGCCCAATAGTTATGAATCACCCTGTATACTTTTATATTTCTTGATTTGTATACCTTTGAATTGTTATCATTAAACTTTACATACTTTACATAATAAATGGCGTTTGTGCATGAATTTCATTTCATTTTTATACATCTAATCTATTCTTAGAATGACTGACAGATTTATTCCTTTGACTATATAAAAACATGGTCATGGTTACTTCCTCCCATTTCTATGTTTGGTCACTTTGGATATTCTCCCATTCACTCCTTGTATGGTTAGTTCCTTGGTGGGTAAAACAATTTCATTTTTTGGTTCAATTTCTTTATATAATTTCTCTGATAGGCTTCTTATTTGACTTCCGGTATCTATTAAAAATTGTTGAGTCACCCCCTTCACTTTTCCTAAAACCATTGATTGTTACGCACTTTCTTCTTCCATTTCATGTACAACCTCTTCCATTTCTGTTTCTTCATTTTTACTTGTCGTCACTTCTTCTGTGGGTAAATGTTTTTCTTCAGTTGACTTGCTTTGCATTGATGATATAGTATTTTGACAAAATGAATTAATTGTTGCTGCTCCTGGTGTTGTTGCTGAACAAGTGGAGTTCCTTGTTCGGTCCTATTTAGTTCCCTGATTCTCCTTTCTGGGCTTTTTTCTCATATCTTCGGTGTGGTCCATAATATCCTCTTCCTCTTCCTCTACCTCTTCTATAATTCACGTAACTAACATTTTGTCTATTATTTTGCTGGTAATAGTTTCTGTTTTGATTTCGTTGGTTGTGAATTAGTGGTTCTTCTCTCGTTGCTTCTCTTCTCCAATCTCGATTTATTTCTTGAATTTTCTTCAGAATTTCTGTCAAGTTTCTTATAGTTTTTGCTTGTGCAGCATATAGTACCATTTGGACATCCTTTGGAAAATGCTGGTCTTTATTTATTCTTGGTTCGAAGTGTGCGGTTTTTGACACCCTGTACCAGACATGGTCTGTGTAGCTCCCATTTCTCACATTATATAACCTTGGTGTGTTAGGTTGATGTCTAACTTTATTTTGTTTTTCCATTGATCAAAAACTGTTCTAAACATTCTCTCTTAAATTCTTTGAAATCTTTCCATTTCCTTTGGCCCACGCTTTAGCGCACCTTTCCAGATTATCTTCCAATACATTCACTTTTTGTACTTCCTGTAGATGCATATTCATCCAGTAGTTCTTGAGGGATTTCAAAAAGTTTACGGGGTGTACACTTCTTAAACTACTATCAAACTTCTTAGGCTTCTGTGCTCCTAAGCCTTCAGTTTCAATTTCTTCCATATTTCTGTCTACCCTGTTGTCCAAACTTTTTATATTCAGTTTGGTAACTCTTTCATATTTTGTAATTTTTTGCTCCATTTTCTAAAATTCGTAATTAACCTGTTGTGTCAAGCTCCCATGTTGTTGGTGTAATTCGGTAATCTTCTTTTCTTGCCCAATGAACCTCTTCTCGCGTTCTTCTTTTTGATCTCGTATTTCATTTCGTAATTGTTCCATACTTCTTTCTTGACTTTTTGATAATTTGTTCTTGCGTAACAAAGACATGTTCATTTTTGTGGTTGTGTTTTAGAGTTTCTATCATTTTTGACTAAAATTTACGTCTTCACTATCTTGCACCTTCGCCATTTTATTTGTCTTAGTTATTCTAGTAGTCTGCTTGAAACCGGATCGTAATTTCATACAATGGTACTAATAATAAACTTTTTCTTAATTACTTAAAATCTTCGTTACGCCACTGGTTAGTATGAGCATAGAAATCTAGTTTTACAGGCGCCATTTTGTAACTGAATTCACAAACCATGTTTTAATTTTTATCACGGATAAGAATATGCAGTTTAAAAATAAAACATGTTTTATTTATATTTTATCAAACAGTACCTGCCGTCGTGCGTAAGTATAATAACATTCACATAAGAAAACTTGCCACACCATGTGAATGTTGTTTCCCAGACGTCTTTCTTTTACAAATCCAAACTCAAATTTAATTGGAAATAATGTATTTACACTAATTATAAAAGTCGCACTAAACCGGCGACACTAAGTTTATTATTGCGGCTTCCGCACTTATTTGTTTAAAAAGCTGTTTTTCTGACTTGAAAATGTTAGCTTTGGAAATTTTAAATGACTGCAGAATTTTTGTAGTCTGGATTCAAATTGGATCAGCAATAAGAACACATAATTTCATTTAAGGAATGTGTTTAGATCCGATAGCAAAATTTAATTTTTTGTAAAGAATAGCTTGTTGTTCAGAGCTGATTTTGTGATTAGATAAATTGAGATGGAACAGTTGAATATGTAGTAGGTCTAAGTGACCTTGGAATATAGGGATAGATAATCTCCTACTTACAAATTAACCAAATTTGGTTTGGTGACAAGTTGATTACCTGACTTTCAGTTGTCTACCTTGAACTTTCTTTTGTTTCAAATTAGTCTCTATGATAAAGCCCCTTACGATAGGTAGCAAAACGTTGGCAACTACGGTTTTCTTTTTGACATGGTAAAATCCCGGAAGACGTTTTTGTTTCAATAATGACTCCGGTTGTGTAAGCTTTAATTCTTATAGAAATTCTATTATCCGCACACTTACAAAACTTCAAACTCAAAGTTTACTTAATTCCCGTTACAATACGTACATTACACACAAAACTAAATTTAGCGAAATAATAGGGTTTTTCACCCCTAGTGCACGTACCGCCACTGAAAGTTTTAAGCTATGAAAACTTTGAACTACATTACAGAAAATATAATGATACAGCAAAATTTTTGTTTTAATGTGAGGCTAACGAACTGACTGCATCTTGCAACGCTGCAAGAAAAGAAAATCAAACAAATCTCACAAAAAAAAAACAATATTTGCGGGTTGCGGAAATTCAAAGCCATTTAAATATACGTAATAAACACTTATCGATTATTTTAAAAAGGAAAATTTGAACTACGTTTACAAAGTAGACAACGATATCGGTAATTCGCCTTGAAATAGAAGCTATAAAACATCTTGGCAAAGAACGGGACAGCTATGAAACAATCCGGCGATCAAATTGTTAATTTTTTTATTGGTTTATCTACTTCTGAAGAGAAATATGCGGTTAGTATAATGTAACGCTTTACCCCTTCGAAACAAAATTTATAATTGCAACACAGGTTTTAGGTTAATCTTCGGTCCGGTAAGGTTCGCCCTTAAATGTCGGTGTTGCATTGAGTTACGGTGGGAGCACGACGGCCTTACTAATGTGTCGAAGCCTGGTGTGCAAACGATTTTGGTGCACCTGATGTTGCTTTTGACTTTGGTGCTAGTTATGTTGAATTATTCTAGCCAACGGTTAAGAATGCACCTTCTTTCAGATGTTACCAAATCTTCAGCTACTTTAAAAGGGGCTTCAACCGTTTTAAGACGAAGATGAGGGGTCGGATTTAAGTCGTACAGGTTAATGCTCCTCGGTGGTTGACGTCGCTTATAAGCAAAGCGGATTATGTATAGAGTGCTACTGAGCGATCGGCCACACGTTAGACAGGGAAAGTTTGTAGGTGTTATCTCGGTTAAGACACCAACGGGTTTACTATCGGACCCTCCGTTACCGAAGCAATCGGCCATTTTGGGGGTTGCAGGTAAGGGATGGTGTTTAAAGCGGTTTAATGCGTCGGTTTTGTTTTAGGTATATACACAGCGGTTAGTAATATTTTGCCCCAACCCGTACCAAATTGAATTAGCCTTTGAAATGATCTTTTGTTAGTGAAAATAATGACTCTGTTGCTCGATCGCAAACAAATTTAATCACCGGGATCTTTGCAGACGCCAGAAGATAAAAGAGCGGATAGCTTAAGTTTAGAATTTCAGGTTCGGTTTGCGGATTTCGGTTCGGATTGCTTTCGGAAGGGTATTTGAGCCAGGAATCTCAAAACAGTAACTTCTTACCATCGCGTTCGCTCCTTTTAAGGGGATCTTATCATACAGGAAAGAGAGGGTACCGTTAATAGGGGGGGAAATTTTTAGAGGGGCGGTGCGCGCGACGCTCTTAGTATGAAAAATGTAATTTTATGTTGTGAGATAGTGTCATCTATGCGGCAAAATTAATTATATCATTTTTCGGTTTCTTACAATGATAAATATAAATTTTATTGGTAGACAATTTCTTTGTTGGTATGCAACTCAGGTTACATGCATACATATCAGTGGAAAATCTCGTTCGCCTACTGATTTCAAAAAATTTGTCCTGGAGTTACTGTTACCTTTCGTAGGGTTTCTGTCTTCGCTAACGTGAGTAAAAACGGTCCTCTTATGATCAAAAGTGGACGGTTGATAGTGTTAAACATCCAGTTTAAAAATCTAGCTCTAACAATAGTTAATTGCTAAGGGACCAATCAAATTTAAAAATTTTCGTGAATCACAAGAAAATATGTTAGTTACACTTTTTATCCGTTGTAAGTATTCAATTTTTTATATTTCTACTTGTGTGGATTCCTTCTACCACCATTTTATTTTTCACGTGTAGACCTTTGACCGGGGTATGGATTATAGTTACTAAATAAATATCTAAGCTAAAAGACTTTGGAATATGGTTGGCTGTTCATAAAGCGACTCACTTGCTCACGGAGAATTAGTTCTTGTATTTGCTAGTGTAGCTGTCTACCAAGGGTTCCTTAAAGATAACTTGTTGACTTTCTGTATGGCGGTTGAAGTTGTTCAACCCATTTATGTTTAGCCGTTTTTATGTCTATTGTGGTTTGCCGTTCTAGCATTTCATTCTTCGTCCGTATAGAAATAACGAATCTACGGAATCTATCATTGGAATATCAAAAAAAAAAAAACGCAAATCAGATAAGTGAAACAGAATTGCATGTTATTATCTTATAACTTTATATGCACCCGCGTTGGTATCTGTAGTCATAAATAAATAAATTCACAGCTGCTTAGTTTTTTGTGTTTACAAAAAAATTGAGTTGGTAGCACTGTTCCGTCGATTGCTTGACAATTTGTCAGTAATCTTAGGCTATGAGTACAAAAATTTATTTAGAACCTCGTCTTTATTCTCATTGAGGAAAAGGTAAATTGTCAAAATAGTTATTAAAAAACAGTTCAACGAATTATGCAGAAATGCATCACTAAACAAAAATATTTTCTAATGTATTTTAATGATTAATTGATTAAGGTGTGATCTTGCAAAACCAATTTCTTCAACATCATCCGATTTATCTTTCCAGTGACCGTCATTGGAAAAGTTTCCAAAAACTTTACTCCACCTCTTAGCCATTTTCTGTTTTCTAAGTTATTCTCGACATGTTTTACAATTTCTTCGGCCGATATTTTTCTAGCGTTTGATTTAAGTTTGACGACAGCCATCGGATGGTGGCATTCGGTTTTGTGCGGTAACCCAACTACGACGGCAGTTTCAATTGGTTCCAAATCTAAAATCACACTTTCTATTTCCACTGGTGATATGTGAAAGTTATTATATTTAAAACTTTCGCCGATTCGGTCAACAAAATAAAAACACATGTCCTCGTTATAATAAACCGAATCTCCAGTTTTTAACCAACCACCGGCATCAAATCTTTCGGTCGAATCCCTGTTGAAATAACCGATAAACTGACCTGGCGATTTTACCCTTAACTCTCCCACTTGATTAGGTCCAAGCACTTCATCTGTATCAACATCTACCACCTAAAATTTGATGCTAGTTTTTAAAAAATAATAAAATAGTGTTTTTACTTTAAAACAATTGCCTTTTTTAATTGTTCCCACTGAATGTTTATTGTTTTTCCAAAGTTCTGTTCCGTAAGGTATAAGATCAAAGCAACCTTTGAGCAATTCCGTTTGGCCGTAGGTGTAGTAAATGATTGTGTGTGATAGAACCGATTGTATCTCGTCCATATGATTTAAAGTTAATGGATTTCCGGCTAACATTAGCACTTTCAAGTTTCTTAGATTAACTCTATCTGGTATTGTAGTTCGTACTAGATGTAGAGCTTGCAATGGATTTAAAAAAGCAATATCAACTTCTTGATAAAATAACGTCCAAGGTTCATCGGTATTGAATGACGGGTATATAATTCTTTTGGAACATGATTCTACACTTAAGTGGAGAAAAGCTGGAAACACGCTCCAGTACGGATTTGAAATTGTATAAATGATAAACTCATGGTTTAGGGTCAAGCTATTAAAAATAAGGAAGTAAGTTTTGGATAAAAAAAATTGTTACTCACCTATTGCTTAAGGACAGCATGCTAGAATGATCAAAACAAATACCTTTTGGCATACCAGTAGTTCCACTACTAAAAATAATTAAAGAAAGCTTGTTTAGACTTTCTGGTTCGTAAACTTTAAATTGGTTCTCATCCTTATGGGGAAGGATGAATTGCGAAAAGGTGTGTGAAGGGAGGTTTCCCCAAAAACAACTATGATGGTGTTAGTTCCAACATTTTTAATAACGTTTTCGACTAAAGGAACTGCTGAAGAAGCTGCAAAATTATTTTTGGCAAAGTTTGTTGTAGTAAATAACTTGCTTCTTTCACGCTCATTGTCGGTTCAATCGCTCCCATAATGGTACCAGTAAAGTACGAGGCAATAAATGGTACGGCACTGTTGAAATGATTGTACGTGCATATTGATATGTGATCGCCTGGTTTGATTCCTTTGTCAATCATTGCTAGCGCCGTTCGTATTGAACGTTGTAGAAGAGCCCCGAAAGTATCTTCCTCTTTTGTGTATCCATCAATCTAAAAATAGTTTAATATTAAGAACCGAGTTTGGCGAGTTTATTAAGATAGGGTCATCAATTATATACCTGAAAGGTTTTAATAAAGTTAAATAAACGTACGGTGGTTGTTGGTACTTAATAAAACTGCAAAATCTTTTTCAATATTTATTTGTAAAATATTAAACTGTGTTTCGCGTGTTAATCAAGATGGGGGTAGCAATTATATATCAGAAATTATTACCCATTACTTGAGAAGTTTCAATAAGGCGAAATACGTGTGCGGTGGTTCTTGGTACTTGTAAAAATTTACTTGAACTATTTATAAAACACCAAACTAAAAATGTTTTGTTTTGCCATAGTTAGTAGTTTTAGTTTCTAAGGATCTTTACTAGTGGCTTTACCGGACAGTCTAAATAACTGAAAATAAGATGGACAATCGCTATTTTCAACAATTGCAGTTTTGTTTAACTCCTCATCCAAATCTCAATTAATTTCAGACAAAAATTATTGTTAAAATTAGTAAACCTTTTATTATGAAAAAATATCACAATTTTATTTTTCTTCTCAACAACAACCAAAAACAAAAACTCGTTATCTTGCTACTTACTTTTACTTCTTAAATCATTGATAAAGCGACTCCACAATAATTAACACCGGCCCCCAATTCTGATTTAATTTCTAGAACTATATCTACTTCTGTCTTCAACCCCAAACGACAAGGTTTATTAATGTTTCTTTTTTAGACTGACGCATCTTTCTTCCCGAAGGTTTTCACCGTCACGTCCACATTTCTCACCAATTTGTCCGCTGCAGGATAAAGTTTGGAGACGACTCCCTTCTTCCAAGTGTTTTTTAGAATGTTGTCATCCATGATGAAAATAGTTTAACCAAATTTTGAATTGGTTCTCCATGTCTGTGCCACTTACTTCTATTAACTAATGTTGGTAAGTAAAACTTTATCCACTGTTCCCAAAATCGATCTACGTAACGTTGAGCGATCCTGTATCTCTTGCGTATTGTTTCATCAGTAGTAGTAGTAGTAGTAATTCTAAAAATATTCCTCCTTTGAAACAATATCCCGTTAGCAAATCATTCGGTGTGATTGGAAATGGGTCAGCTGGATCATTTGAGACTTGAGTTAGTGGTATTGAATTAACAATGTTTTCTTCTGACTTCATGACTGTTAGCAATGTAGTGTTTTTGGGAGCTTTCTCCACAAGTATGGTGTGCATTGCCTTTTTCACACTCTGTACCATACGTTCCCATATTCCACTTTAATGTAAAGTTCCTAGAGTCATAAAATGCTACTCAAATTCAAACTTTTGCTGAGCATTTTCTGATTTGGCCATGTCATGTAGTTCCTTTGCAGCCCCTACAAAATTTGTACCATTATCTAAGTAGGGATGTCTTGGATGTCCTTTAGATCGATGAACCTTGACAAAGCTTGCATAAATTCATCTGTACTCAAATAATAAACTACTTCAATGTGTATTCCTCGAGAGACCATACAAGTAAACAGGATACTCCAGCGTTTCTCTTGTCTTCTTCCAACGGTAACTGTCATTGAACTAAATCCATCTACTCCTGTAAGTGTAAACATTGGAGAATAACAATCCAATCTACTAGCTTGAATCAATCCCATTATGGTTGGTTCGTGCATCGTATTTTTTAGTTTACATTTCCAACATCATCGAAACCTTTTTCCAACTACTGACCGGCCATGTATGATCCAAAATCTTCTCTTCAGATTGCATCAAATTGTTTCCACTCCTACGTGTTCGTTTCTCTTGTGCTCATTATCGATAAGAATATTTGTGACTTGATGATCTTTTGGAAGAACAACAGGAGCATGTAAAATTGGCAGCTTTAGCTTACTATCTTTGATTCGTCCATTAATAGCAAGTAGACCATCAATGTCCACAACAAGAGACAATTTACGAATGCAACTCTTCTTATGCAGTTGTACATTGCTTTGAATTTTTGAATTTCATCCGAAAGGCACTCCATTTAAACCAATTTTAAAATGAATTTCTTACCACTGTTCAACTGAGCATTAGTGAGTACTGTAGATATGGAACGGATTCACTGTTTTCCTTTTTTTGCTCTAATAATCTGAGTAACCTTGATAAGTGGTGGCTGTGTATGAGCTTTATTTTTTATCTTTAACTTCCACTTTTTTGCAGAGGCCAAAACCAACAAAAAGACCAGTACTAACTTTTTGTAACTGGAAACTCTTATCAAAACGCACCAGTTCCCTTTCGCCTTCACTCAATATGCCCACCACACTAGTGATAAAGCTGGATCCAAATGAAGTCCCGGAGTTGTCTTCTCCACCTGTTAATACTGCACAATATGAACTATGTTCTGCCCTGGCTATTTGTCTTCGTTTTCATTTAAAAATGTTGTGATACTGAACCAATCTTCATTAATAATGTCTTGCATTGTACTCCTAGTTGCAATGTCAGCTGGATTTAGTTTGGTAGGCACTCACTTCCAGTTTGTATTATCAGTCTACTCCTAAATTTCTCCTACCCTGTTAGCCACAAACTCCTTAAAACGTCGAGTTTTAGATAAAATCTAGCTAAAAACCGTTTTTAAGTCGCTCCCAAAATATGTCTTGTTACACTCTTTCAAAATACTAGCGGCTAGCCTTGCTCCGAATACGGCTGCTTGAAGCTCCAGAAGAGGAATTGTTAACTTTTGTAGTAGAGCCACTTTGACTTTTAAACTCACAAATGAAACACTCACTTTACCAACTGTTTTTGTTCGAAAATAGCAAACTGCACAGAAAGCTTTTTCAGTAGCATCCACAAACGTATGCAGTTGCTCTTCATCCGATTCTGGCAAGTCGTATAAGTAACATCTTGGCACTCTGAATGCTGATTTTTATCATGTGATAAATAGAATCTGGTAATTCGTCTTCCAATTTTATGCCTGATCTCCAGTTGCTTGTAAAATAGTAAGCCAACTATTTTAAAGTGTAAGATGAATCCTAATGGGGATTGCAAACTTGACGTTTTGTTGGCCTCTCTCCTTCCAAAATTTTCTGCGGCACCATCCCACTATAAACCAAGTACTCTTCCCGTTGGAATGATGGAATTTTCTTCTAACTTCTTCAATCCAGTAGCTTGTAACTTATCTTCCGTTATTATCCTGTATAACTCAGGATTCTTCTCTTTTACAATAACTTTAGCGTTGTAATTCTTCGCATAAATAGCAGAGGAAGGAGAGCAAGTAGCACCAAAAATCTGTACGTTCATATGATACGTGCCCGGTTCTTGTGATGAGTCTCCATCCCTCCATAAAAACCGCTAATATCTCGATATATTCGTTAATGACAATAGGATGACAACGAAAGTTCCAAAGTACCAATGTAAGTGATCGTATTAAGTCTGGTCCCGTACACAAAAAGTTATTTAGGCTAACTTCGTCGTTCAAAAACAAGCCTTAACTTGCCTGGTTTGTTGGGGTTGGTAACGCCAAAATGTGGTATGTACCAATGACGCTCACTGTGAATTGCAGCTTTCTGTGGCCAAAGTTTTGTGATGTATCCCTTTTTGACGTACTCATCAAACTTCTCCGTGTATAGTTTTAAAAACTCCATTTCTATCTTCATTCATTGTTCAATTAATAAAAGCCGGTTCAATGCCTGAGTTTTACTTTAGGGGAGTATTACTACTTCATTCTTTCATAGTAATCCTGTAATTATGCCTGCACTAGATTTCACTGTTCTTCGTTTTATTATTGCAGTGACCTTGCTATCTTGGACTGAGTGAGTTGACTTGACTAAAACGGAGACTCCAAAATCTTCTGTAGTAAAATGTTGCTTTATCAAGTTATAAAGGTAGTTGTCCCACTCGTATCCCTCAAGATAAGACATCGATCCGCTACTGCCAGTTGAGATTTGTCTCACGATCACCCAACTTAATTTAAAACGTGTCGCAATCGGTGCGTTTACTGCTCCTTCCAGTACCTCTTTGTGAGACATGAGTGAGCCGTAGTCATTTCTAATAAGAATTGTTGGGGTAGTTTTGTACAGTGATTAGCCTTTCATTTTTTGTAGATGAGAACATATCTGCTTTACTTTAACAAGGTCGATAGAGTATGACTTGATTCTAAATTGAGGAACAGTAAACAAACTTTTCTACTCGTACTAACTCGAACCTTTATAGCATCTAGCAATTTTTCATGTTTACACATGCAGACTGGAAGGTTGATACGTTTCCTTCTAATCCGGTTATGGTTCCACCTCAATCATGGTTTGACTGGCTTCAGAGTCCAGTAAAGCATAAGTTTGAAATACTTCTGCCAACGGGCCGTCAGCACCCACGGTAAATGTGGCATCAATACTACCTTCTGGTAGTGCAGGTTTTGATCCTTTTACATTCTGACATAGTGGTTGTTGACTATTCGGCGAATCTTCTTTTTCATCACTGTAAAGTAGAGGATGGTGAAAACGTGTACAACCACCCTTATCCTAAATCTGTACTTTTTTATGTTGTGTCCTACTCCTAGACAAGAAATGCAGGCTTTTTCCAATTTCACAATATTTCATCTTTCATCTATAGACTTTTTCTGGAACTCCCAACAAGACTTTAGTGAGTGTTTCTTCTTTCCACAACAAAAGCAGCTTATTTCTGTTTTCTTATCTTCATCTCCACTTGAGATAAATTGTGATCTAACTGGCCCCCGTCTGCGACGTTGTTGAGACAATTTGTGCTTTTTATTAGATGAAGGTACATCAACTTTAGGTTTGATGGCTAGAATAGCAGCGTCTCCCTTTAAGGCTTTCTTCATTCTTGTCAAATTTTCACTTGTAGTTGCATTTTCTTGTAGTTCAAAAAACTCTGCTAAGTTCTCCCAGTCAGCTAGATTACCATCAAAATTTGGTAAGTTCCTGTCGACTTCTGTTCTAACTATTGTTTCTTGACAATTTCCAAAGGTACGCTCTAGAGAACTTGCCAACTGATCAACAAAGTTGTTGTTGGTGTATGCTTCTGATGGTAAAGGAGAGGATAAGTAGTAAATTATTCCGGATAAGTTGCTTGGTGGTGGTGGCTGCTGATCGCCGTTCTCACGTACATTTTGAACCCATATTCTAATGTCAGCTGAGTTTCATCTACCACTTTTAACAAATTCAACTTCATCGTCGTAGTCCATCTTTTTTAGTTCTACATTGTAGCGACTTCGTACAGTGGTCTATTCGGCCTCACAAACGTTATCCTTGTATCTCACTTGAACCTTTTTTTTTGTTCATGCTTCTGTTCTTTAGTTAAACATGAGGAATTCATTTTATTGATCACAGACAAATTTCTTTGTAATGATTAGAGTTTCGACTTTAACTTATCTGTTTCCAGTTTCTGTTTTTCTATACTTACAGTCAACTGGAGGAGCTCTGTGTCACGCTGTCTTTTCAATTCCAAACGATCAATTCTGGATGCTTTGCTGACTGCAGAAAATCCTCTCCTCTTCGATTGGAGGTTGACAGAAGCTAGCTATTTTCAATTATTTAGCTTCTCCGGCAAAGCTACTAGTAAAAATCCTTACAAACTGAAACTATGTCAATGTTTTTTCTCAACAACAACTAAAACATAAACTAGCTATCTTGCTACTTGCATTTTTCTCTTAAATCATAGATGAAGTGACTCCACAATAAGAGACTGTACTTAATAAAATTTTAAGATGTATTGACATTCTTTTTTAATATTGATTTGTAAAATGTAATACTTGCTTAGCTTACTAAAACAAATTGATAATCCAGACAAACAAAATAGTTAGTCTAGAGACTTCACTAACTATCAGATTTTGACCGGTAGTACCTCCGCATTAGTAAGATAGAAAATGTGATTTTTCATTGAAACTAGATCTTATATTTTCAGGGATCGGGTTAATGGAGTTATATGATTTCAAAATTCATTCTAATACTCAGCTAGCAAAAGTTTGGGAAATTTATTTAATTCCAAAGAAAACAACTCTGTATAAGGCTTTTTCATATTAAAACACGACGTACGGAGTAGTAAAAAAATCAAAATAACAATGAAAAGATTAAAAGAGGCACATTTTAACAAGTGAAGCTTTTAGTTTGAATTGAAGTAGATTGAAGATGGAAAAAATAAACCCTATAAAAAAGTGCAAAGAAGGATAAACATTTAATTCTTTAAACCTTTTATTCGCCAATACTGATTATCTGTTACGCTTTCTATAAAATAAAAATTAAAGATTTTTTGGTTATTTTGAAGTCTGGCTAGTCTAAAGTTGGTTAAAATTAAAGCTTAGAGCATCATAAATACGACACCGTCAAAATATAAAATTCTTTCCCGATTTCTTTTTGAATTATGACCAGTTAAAAATAGGTTTCTATAAAAAAAAAATGCGCTCGGTAGATGAATTCTATAAGCCCTTGCGACCGTCGTCAATAATTTTTGGTTTATTTTGATTAAATGAGTTTGCGTTCGTTTAGAAATATTGCTTTGGCAGGTTTAATTTGCGAGGTTTGTCGTCAAATTATGTTTTAGTTTGATTTAACATGTCTGCTTTTGTTTGAAAATTTTTGCTTTAGTTGGTTTATTCACGTGCTTTTAATTTTTTTGGGAACATTGAACGGTAGGTAAGTACCCCTGAAAAGAAAATTCCATTCTGACAACCAGTGTCAATGGTTGATCGTTAATCGTAGAACTCAAGCCATTCAGACATGTCACAATCGTAGGTTAGTTTAAAACGACCCAAGATTTGCTTTTGGCATTGCTGGTTTCCTTGATCTTATCCCAATCCAAGTGCCTAAAGTGATTAGCAATACACAGAAATTTGTTACATGTTGTGAATCGAGTGTCTTTTAATTAATCATCCACGGCGTTCCAAGGCTCCAAGAAAAGGTTATTAAATCCCAATCAACGCATCGAAAGACAGCACACGTAATGAGCGCTATACACAGTTTTGATTTATCTTTGACATACACGGGTTCTGCAAGATCAAATCCCGTAGTCTTAAAAACACGAGTGGCTACAGTTTTTTTACAGTAATCAGGCAGCTTTCATTTCACAAAGATCCGTTTAAATTTCTCTTAAACCTTCTTACGAACTTCCAGTATCAACTTTAATGATCCTTGAATCTGTTTGGCATTGCTAATCTTCTATCTTTTTAAAATTCAACTTTCTAAAGAGATTAGTAGGGCCCACAAAATTTCCATAGTCAGAATAGATAGTGTTTTAGTTCCCAAACAAGCACACTTTGAAACGTTATTTTATTCACTCTTTAAACATTTGATCTGATGCAGCATACCACACCAAACAAAACTTTTATGGCTCCCATGATACAGGAGCTAGGACTGATGAGTTTTCTCCCACCAATTAGACGTGAAAAAAATAATTTCGGAGCTAGACATGTTTGAGATTCTCTAATTTTTTCTCTTCTTTCTTTAAGAGTCTAGCAAATGGTCAACTGGTCCAGACTTAATTCCTCAATACATATTTAAAGCCTGCTGTGACATATTAGTAGAGCCTCTTTGTCTCATTTACAATTTATGTTTTCAAACAAATAGTTTTCCAGATATGTGGAAAATAACTAAAATTACTCTTATTTACAAGAATGGGAGAACTAAACTAATTAGTAATTTGATTTATCTACTCCAGCAAAGGTCTTTAAAATTATCCTTTATGATAAAATTTTTCGTAATATAATTCCAAGTTTGTCCCTACATCAGCATGGTTTTTACCCAGCCAGATCTACGGTCACAAACCTGATTAATTTTACTCAATATAATGGGTGAGTCGGGAGGAGCGCATTATACAAGTGAAAATAATGTAAAAAAACTCATATGTTCTTATCCGATTTTCATTTGTTTTCAAGTTATAGCATATTAGCAAATAAACAAATTATACACATAAAAATTTTCTTAATCATAGCGTTCTTTCAATAAATGTTCAAAAATACCGCCATTGAGTTCTAAACATTTTCTGCTTCGTCTACGAAAAACGTTTGTTGCTCTCCCAATTGATTCATTTCTTTCTTCTTTAATATGGGCTGCAGTATTCTCAATTCGTCTAATTAGTGCATCCCGTGTGTCCACTTTTATTTTGTAGACTTCATTTTTCATCCAGCCCCATAAACAAAAATCTAGTGGTGTGAGGTCTGGAGATTTTGCAGGTCAATTAATAGGACCTACACGACCAATCCAACGCCCTGGAAAACGTTCGTCCAAATGTTGCTTGACCTGACGAGCGACATGTGCAGGAGCTCCATCGTGCTGATAGTACATCTGCATTCTAATATTTACAGGAACATCCTCTAGCAGGCTTTGTAATTAATTTTGTAAAAATTGAGGTAGATCCAAAATAAGATGGCCAATTAAATAACTGTCAACCATACCACACCACACGTTCACAGAAAACCGATGTTGAAAATTGCTTTCGATTGTTGCGTGGGGATTTTCCTCTGACCATACATGATAGTATTATTAATGCCATCACGGGTAAATGTAACTTCATCCGCAAAGAGTATAATCGATACAACACAATGATTGTTATTTATCCACCGACAAAACTCCATACGGTTAGCGTAATCCTCTGGCTGTAGGTGCTGTATTCTCTGTACGTGATAAGGATATAAACCTTACTCGTGGAGTGTGTTCACTCTTTTTTGTGGAATTCCCAATTGAGTGGTAATTCTCCGTGAGCTAGTAGTTGCATCTTCTTCTACTAGATGCAGAATATTTTCTACTTCTACAAAACCTTGTCGAGTAACGGTTTTAGATGTTATGTTTGCACTGGGAAGCTTACCAGTCTCCCACAATTTCTTAAAAACTCTAATAAATACGTTTTTATCAGAATGTCTTTGGTGTGGAAAACGTTGACGATATTCTTCAGCAGCAACTGTATCATTTCCATTACAGAAATCATAAACAAACACCATATTTGCATATTCTAAATTTGAATAACACTAACAATTACATAAATTCGAAATTAAACGTTCAGTTACTATTCACTGTACACTGACAGTTCATCAAAACGTCAGAATTATTAATGTCTTTAAGCCTCGAACATGGCATACTTTGATAATATTAAAATTCAGATAATAAGTGAAAAGCTAGATGAACATTTTTAATTACGCCATAACTTGAAGACAAATGAGAATCGCATAAGAACATATGAGTTTTTTTACATTATTTTCACGTGTATAATACACTCCGAGAGTTTGGTGCGCTCTTCCCGACCCAGTATATCTAACTATATCGACCGAGGTTACCAGGTTGATGCTGTGTTAACGGACTTAAGTAAAGCATTCGATAGAATTGATCATGCAGTTATTCTATCTAAATTAAACAATTATGGGCTTTCAAATAATCTACTACTCCTCTTTAAATCTTATTTTGAGAACAGGTCCGAATTTGTCTGGTACCAAAGATTTAAATCCAAACAGTACAAGATTACCTCTGGAGTCCCTCAAGGATCAAACATAGGTCCAACTATTTTTAATATTGTTATTAACGATATCGTTAATGTGGTAAAGCACTCTAAGATTCTGTTGCATGCAGACGATCTCAAGTTATTTAGGGTTATTAAAGAAGAAAAGGATGTTACAAATCTTCAACAGGACCTATCTGCCGTAAATAACTGGATCATAGACCACAAACTATAATTTAATGTATCAAAATGTTTGATACTGACTTTCTACAAACAAACAAATCCTGTGGTTGCCAGTTACAGTCTAAATGGGGTAGAATTGAATAGAGCTTACGAGGTAAAAAATCTAGGTGTTTTGCTAGACTATCAACTGACGTATAAAAATCACATTTCAAAAATTGTCGCTATTGCATTTAGAAACTTAGGTTTCATTATAAGAGAACGTCGTAAATTTAAATCTCTTCATACTTTGAAATTGTTGTATTTTTCTACTGTGCGGTCACACCTTGAATACGCTTCGGTAGTTTGGAATCCTTGCTATGAAGTATATAGTGTAAGTATTGAAATGGTTCAGAAGCGATTGCTGGGATACCTGCTTTATAAAGGTCAAGGGTTTTATCCTTATTTAACTCCTTACAAGGAGTTACTCCTGACATTCAACTTTCATGCATTAGAGACGAGACGCAAGTTACTCCAGCTTATTCATCTCTACAAATTAATACGTGGACAGATTGATGATCCGACTTTGTTGTGCCAAATTAATTTTTATGTTCTTTCTTTTAGAACTCGTAACAATAGCTTATTTTACATTTCGATTGCTTGAACTAATGTATTAGTATATTCGCCGCTATTCTCGATGATGTTGTTTTCAGTCCATTAAAACGTCATCCTTACAAGTAGAATCTGTTGTTTGTTTGGAACTTCAAGCTTAATAAACTCCATCAACAACTCTAGATGAGTCTTCTTTGAATCCAGTTTTCATTTATCTTTTTTTTTAGTGAAGACTTCGGTTTTTACATCATACATACATTATACATCATAAAAATAACCAAATCCACAATTTCACAAATTACATGAAATTAAATAGATTTTTTTCTCCTTACTCCTCTCCTTTTCCTTTGTATAAGTATCTTCTCATCCTTTTCTTCTTCTTCTCTTATACTATGTTTCATATTTTGATTTTTTTGTTTTTTTTTCTCTCAATTGCTTCTTTTGTTTTTATTATTACTTTTGCCCACTCTATCCCCTTCTCTTTTTTTCCTAGCAGCTCTCGTCGCACTCTCTCCTCTTCTCTAGTTCTCCACATTTCTTACTTATGGGTTTTAAATTCTCCCAACCTTGTTCACACATCCTACATATGTTTTAACCAATATTTGTTTTTCCTTTCCTCATTCCTTACGCTAAACCTAACTATAATTTTTTCTCTCTTAATCAACTTCCTTTAGTCACATATCTTGGTTTTACCTCTGTCCTTATCTTCTAACATCTCCCATTGTACTTTCCTTTTTAATTTTTCCGTTCTTTCCTGTGCCGGCAAATCCACATCTCTCCTTATTATATCTGTTTCTACCGATCATCCTTTCTCTTCTTATTCTTGTTATGTTTTATCTTGCTTTATCTTTTTTCATTCTTCTTCTCACATCTCATTGCTCTTTTTCCTGTCTGTGTACTTATTTTTTCCATTGATTTCCTCCTCCACTATGTATCCCGGTGTTTCTCTTTCTAATCCTAGTGTCCACTTCCTATATTTTCCTTAAATTCTTTCCAGCTCCATTCATTTTTTTTCCAACCCCATAATTCCGCTTCATATTTCATAGTTTTGTAATAGAAGATTTTCTTATCCAAACAATTTTTTGAATGTTTCAATGACTTTTTCGTAATTTTTTCTAAACTGTGGATAAGTGTGACAATTTGTCTTGTTTCACTGCCTTCAATTATTACTTGTAAAATATATTAAATTTTATCGTAGTTAGGTAGATTTTTATCTATGAGAGCTTTTTGAAATTGGGACCTCCATTGTATTGTTTAATTTGATGTAGGTTAATGAATTGCAACCGTATGGAACACACCAAAAAATTGCGAAATAAAAAGTACCTATCAAGAAAAAATAGAGACGAACAAAAAACGAGGACTAGAATCAATGCCTCAAATGTCATTTAAAGGCAATAATTATCAACAAAATTTATATGTTATTTGTACTAAAAGTGTTTTTACATAACAATCGATTTTAATTTATGATTTTCAAGAAATAACCGTCTAATCAATTTTTTCAATTAATTGATTTTTTTATAAAAGACCACCATATCATTCAAACAATTTTTGACGAGCAAATTACACAAAATTACCATATTTCCCTTAAACTTAATATATATCGCATATTTTCTGTTAGATACCTGTGCGATTTTATCTTTATTTTTGATCATCTGAGAGTAGTAATAGTGACCGACTCCTTTAGGAACTGGTTTACTATTAAAGTCAGAAGTGCATATTATATTATTAATAACTAAAAATTTGTTATTTCATAATTTTCAGGTTAAATTAGAAAAGTACTTACTAGTATAATCCATCGTTTTTGTTTCTACTTACTAAATTTTTAAGTGATTTGTTTGGAAAACATTAATTCCGATACTTTTATGGCACGTTAATACAATTATCTAAATGACTTGAATGATAAAGTTAATTACACTCGTCTACTTAAATATTTGTGAACTAAAAACATCTTATAATGTTTAAAGACTCTGGACGTCGTAGTAGAAATCCACTTTGCCACTTATAAGTTTGAAATAAACGCTTCAAATAAAGATAACTGAATTTTTGTAGGTATAATTAATACCGTTGATGGTAAAAAAACTGACATGTTGGTATTGTAGTTACAGGGCAAAGAGATGAAGTGAAAAAGTGCGTCCCTAGCAATCATATTTTGCTTAGTATTCGATAGTGGAATAATAAAAGTATATAAAGTTTCTTTCAAAACTCAAAAATTTCTTCAAGTTGATCCGAAGGCACCGCCTAATTTTGATTTATCTAAAAGTGTAAGAATTAAGGCTTTTACGGCCGGAGATTATTATCTTCCGGGATTAGACCGTGAACTTTCTTTTGTTTGTTTTTGTTTCAGTTATCTGTAATGTTTCTAAAAAATAAGTTCTCATGTATGAATGTAAGCTTTTGCGGCCGAAGTTGCTAAGATTGTTATCTTCCGGGTTGAGTTGTGTTCGTCCTTTCCTCCTTCCTTACCTTCATGCATTAAACGTTTGTACGGAGAGTATGATTACCAAAAAAACAAGAAAGAAGACGAATTAACTGCTATTCTCACTAGTATACCTACGACGATGTCGAAACCAGAACGTAAAGCCCACTATTAGAAGATCCGCCATCGCATTGCAACAAATCGTGCAAGAAGAACATAGTGAAAAAATGCTCACTTGAGAAAGAGTACGTTATACTTACCACCAACTTCATATAACGTCAACAGAACTATACCAGCAACATCTACAACTGAACAACATACTGGATGAAAAAACCTGGAACACCATAGATCGCATCAGCTACGAACATTAAGAGCACCACCTATAATCTACCACCAGCAAGTATATCAAGAAGTTTATGAATTGAAGTACCAAACACCACCAAACTATTAAAAAACAACAGTTGTAAATTTGTCGGACCTCCCACTTACCAAAGACTGCATATTAATACCTATTGTCAAAAGGCCAAGTAATATACCCACAAAAGAGATAATAGCTGATGTGGAAAGTGCTATCAGAAAGCTCATGGTTGAAAAAGCAGAGGAAATAAGCCCCGACACTTGCAACATTCTAAAACTCTACGGGAAAACATCATTTGCGCAAAAAAACTGCATTGAAAGACCTCAGAAACAATCAAGAAATTATGGTGACATGCGCAGATAAAGGCAACGCCACAGTAGTCATGAACAACGAAGACTACAAAATAAAGATCAAATCATTACTTTTAAATTAATAAAGAATTGTTTGCTTCTTTGTTTTCCTTATAATTTTATATGATTAACAGTAATTTTTTTTTGCAATTTTACAAATTATTTTTTGTATTGTAGTTATTTTATTTATTTTTATTTAACTTTTAATTCAAAATTTTTTTTGTTATTCAACTTTCAACAAAATTTTATTAAAAAGTAAAGAAAATTTGAATTATGTATTTAATTTTTTTGAATATTTTTCAAATTAATAAAACCATTTTTTTATGAGAAACTTTAATTAAACAGCTATAAAATAGTCTCGAAATTATCTTTTATTTTAACTAAACAATTTTTACTTTGCTTAAACCGTCTTTTTATGTAAACAATAATTTCCGAAATGCAGCATCCACATGATTTTTATTTGATAATAACATGAATATTAATTATCCAAAAAAAAATTATTGACAAAAGTTGTTGCAAATTATATTTTTTACAACTTTTAATTAACTTTTTTGTTCTAAATTACATTATTTCATAAGAATGAAATAATTTTTATTTGATTAAATTTTAATTACACCAAACAAGTTACGAAAAGAATGACAAAATTTTTGGTAAATTTCAATTATTTAAAAAAAACGAAAAGAAGCAATTTTCATAACTTGAATCAGTAATATAGATATGGTCTATTTTCGATAGGTCAATTTATACAATGCATAGTAAAGAAAAGTTTTGTTTATTTCGAGATTGTTATAACTTGGTTTTCTCATTGTAGACCATACGGACAGAGGACTTCTTTCTATATTGTATTACATTATATAAATTTTAATAACCAAAGCTACCAATCGCATCTAATCTAAATATCACATCAAATTTTTGATTTATTGTAAGTACCACCAAAATAAAAAACAAGATGAAAGATGTGTGTCACAAGTCCTCTTTGTCGCAGTCACGCATTTGCAGAACTCCTTTCAGTCAGACTTTGTTTTGGTGATATTTTTGTTTTTTTATTTTAACAATTTTAAAGTTAAATGATTTAATTTTACTTGTTATTCAAATCATACGTTTTTGTCATTAATTAATTGAAAATCATTTTATGTTGCGTCCGGTTTGACCAATGTAGACCTTTCCACATGAACAATCAATTTAGTAGACCCCTTTTGTTGAGAATTTCGGCATGTTATCTTTATATTAGAAGGTAGTAGTTGCTGGATTTTTCTAACCGTTCCAAACCTGGCACAGATATTTTTCTTCTCCAATGATTTTCTTAATTTGTCAGTTACTCCATCAATGAATGGCAAACGAGCGTAGATGGTGACCTGTTCCTTCTCTTTTTTCAATTTCCTGCGACAGGCGGCTCTTACTTTTTTTCTGGTATAGCCGTTCTTATTAGGGCTTGTTGGACGTGTTGAAGTTCTTTTGCATTGTGAACCTCGTCAGTAATCTTGTTAGCTCTATGCAATAAAGTTTTGATTAGAGACCGCTTCTGCTGTGGATGATGGTGTGATGTGGCATGGAGGTATCGGTCGGTGTGTGTCTTTTTACGATATACACTATGAGCCAACTTGTTGTTATTCCCTCGTTTCACTAGAACATCCAGGAAGGGAAGCTCCTTATTCTCTTCTGTCTCCATGGTAAACTTGATCTTTTCGTGCTGAATGTTGAAGTGGTTAAGAATTAAACCAAGTGTTTCTTCCTATGAGGCCATATGACAAAGGTATCTCACGTATCTAACCAGCATTTGGTTTTCGTTGGATTGAATGGCTTTTGTCGAATTTCCATAAAATATTCCAATAACCGGTGATAATGGTGATCCCATGGCTGCACCTGATTTTTGTTCGTAGAAATTGTTCCATTGAAAGTAAATTGTATTCAGACAGATTTTTGCTAGTCTGGTATGTCTTTCTTACCCCACGGGTTGAGCACAGTGTTTTATGATGTTATGTGTATCTCGACTGGTACTTTGGGAATAGCGATTCTACTTTAAAATAACTAGTATATCGTCATTGGTTACTTTCAGAGTCATCAGTAACTTGACGAAGTGTTCGGAGTTCTTCACAAAAGATTCAGTTCTTTCCACGTACGGTTGTAGAAACTTAGCCACGTAACGGGCCAGTTAATAAGTTGGAGATCCACATGTGCTGACAATTGGCCTTAGGGGGTTACCAAATTTGTGAATTTTTAGTAATCCGTATAGTCTAGGTGGCCTGGTCCCGGAAGGTAGCAGTTGACGATGTTGATCGACTGGTTTAGCTGAATGTTTGATTACGGCTCTCGTTTGTTTTTTAATTTTGTTGGTTGGATCTCCTTTTAACTTGGTGAAAAGTTGTGGATCCAGTAGTAATTTGATCTTCATTTTGTAGTCTTCGGTGTTCATGACTACTGTAGCGTTGCCTTTATCTGCGCGTGTCACCATGATTTCTTGATTGCTTCTGAGTTCTTTTAATGCAATTTCTTCTGCGCGAGTGATGTTCCTACGTGGAGCTTGGAACGTTTAAAATCCGCAAGTCTCGTGGCGTATTTCCTCTGCTTCTTCAACTGGAATCTTTCTGATGACACTTTCCACTTCTGCTATTATCTCTTCTGTGGGTATCTTGCTTGAAGCAATGGCGTAGTTCATCCCTTTTGACAGAATTGATATGCAGTCTTCGGTGAGTGGTAGTCCGACAAGTTTACAACTGTTTTGTTTTCGTCCAATTTATAGCTGGTTTGCTGGTGCTTGGTACTTAATTTCACAAACTTCTTGATATGCCTGTTAGTGGTTGATTGTAGGTGGTATTCCCCATGTTCGTAACTGATGCGATCTATGGTGTTCCATGTTTCTTTATCCAGTATGCTGCTCAGTTGTAGATGTAGCTGGTATAGTTCTGTTGATGTTATATGTAATTGAAGGTAAGTATAACGTACTCTTTCTCGAGTGAGTGCCTTCTCACTACGTTCGTTCAATCGCAGAACATTTACACGAAATAGGAAAACACATCATCAACTTCGAGGAAGCTAAAGTTCTATCAAGGACTAACAACTACTATCCAAGGATAATCAGAGAATCCCTAAAAATTATAAAATCTTCAATCGAGAAGATGATTACCGATTAAGCAACACGTGGAAACTAACTCTTCACAAAAACAAAAGAAAACAAATGTCACCACAAAATTAGTCAACACCAAACAGAAGATCAACCAACCATCAAAAACCAACCACCCGTCATTGATCGACATCAACCAACCGTAGCGGAATATAGGTATATAACGAGGAGCAGAAGACAACAACATCAGTCTTTAGAGTCACTTCTGAAGAAGCTAACAGCGTGGTTAGCGAAACGTCAAGCAGAGAACGTAGGAAGGAAGGACGAACACGGCTCAACCCGGAAGATAATAATCTTAGTGACAACAGCCGCGAAAGCTTACATTCATACAAGCTTATTATAATCTTTTCTATTCAACACAATGTGGGTCTTCTAGCTAAACTACTTGGGTCTAAACCCTGTTGGTTGCCTACTTTTCATAATTTTGTCTAAATTAATTTCGTTTTTTTTATCTTTACATCAAATAATGTGATTATGTTTTATTTCGGCATGTACAACTAGTGCTCTTCAGGCACTATAAAGTAAACAAAAGATCTCTACGTAACAAAAATTGAGATTTATTAATTGCTTAGCAAGTATTATTACCTACGATTAGATAAATTGCAATAACTGATAACAAATCAGAATTTTTCTCTTCATAGCAATGTTACTTATGTTTAAGTTAATTAATTCAATAATTACTTACCTACAATTCCCTTATATAATTTGTATTTGAAAATCTGATAAATTCACTATTTTAACATTTCGACGAACTAAACTGAAATATGGCAGAGGTTATCTTTACCGCATCTTGTTAGTTACTTAAAAATTTTAATAAACTGTTTTTAAGAAATAAGATAAATTTACATAGTCCAATTTTCACAGCTTTTTTTTTTAAACTATCTTGATGTTGAATTTTATGACGTACCTGTGCTATTTTATCTTTATTTTTGGTCATGTGAGAGTAGTAATAGTGACCGACTCCTTTAGGATCCAGATCAGTTTCGAAGTTAGAGGTGTAGATCACATTATCAACAACTGCAAAATTTATTATTTAATAAGTTGTAGATATAACAAATCAGAGAATGACTTACTTTTGTAGTCATCCATTTTTAACTCTAGTAAAAGTTGGTCTAATTTATTTCAGTAACGTTCAAGACTCACTATTATATATTTCTTTATCGCAATCGATAAATTTTTAGATTATGTTTCACAATTTTTTGTGTAATTATTTAATTAAAATGATTATCTAATGTTTGAAACTACTTATTCGAGAAGAGATTGTGAAGATACGTTCGTCTTACGTCATTGGAGGTGGTCTATCTTTCCAAACCCATACAATATTCAACGTGGTTCATACATAACGTCAAATAATGTAATTTTCTTAATTTTTGTTACTTTAACTCATTCAGTTTATAAGGACGTCGACTTTAACAAACACAAAATTTTAGATTTAAGATCAAGTAGTTTTAAATTTAATGCCTAGTATAGTATATAAGTGTTACTATGCTAAAAACTTGCTGGATTAATTAATTACCTTTACAAGAGTTCCGTATTTATGGTTTTACCACGATGGTGCTACAGCTCGTAATTCAAGAGCTTATTTATCGAGCATTTTGATAGGTACACTCTTAAAATTTAAAACTTGGACAACACAATTTCTGTAAACAAAAGTTTGCACATTGTGAAGCGGGCTTAAGGGTATCATTTACAATTCTAACAGCAGGTAGTCTCAGCAGGGGTTATCTTATAGAAGGACTGTAGAATGAATCATTACACTAAGCACGTTTTAGAAAATAGGTAATTTACGTTGCTTACTTAATTTTTTTCTTTAAAGAATATATTTGAAGGTATCGCTAATTAAACACCATAGCTCGATTAATTATCGAATCAAAATTTTGTTTAGGAAATGTTTACAAAATAAAATTAGAAATAATTTTGATTTAAAAAACGTCTACAAGCAATAACTTTTAAATTAAATCAAAAACTAAACATGGTTATTTGGGTTGACTGATTATTACTTATTTTTAAATAAATCTAACCTACTAATTATTGTAAGTTATTAAAAAAAATTATTAAACTCTCTATTCATAATATTTAGTCCTTACAAAATGTATATTTTATGACGTTTCATTTTTTCTGTAGTTAATATAAAAAGTGAAAATAAAAACTAAGGCAATTCTTATTGTCAACGTATATATTTAGTTTTTGACAAGAATTTATTACATAATTATAATTAAGATACCAAGTTATAGTTTAAAATTAAATGAAAACTTTTTTTTAAATAAAGGTATTACTATATAAATAAATATAAGAAATCAATAATGGGTGTGACCTCCATTATTATTGATACATTCTTGGAGGCGTCTGCTCATTGACGCTATCAAGGTATCAATATAATTAATATTAATCGTTTCCCATGCGGTATCAATGGCTGCAATTAGTGCATTACGGTTTACTGGTATAAAATTTGGCCCTTGTTGTCTTCGGATAACAGCAAGTATTCGAGCCCAAACATTTTCGATAATGTTAAAATCTGGGCTTTTTGCTGGCCAGGGTAACAGCTCCAAGTTATTTGCTTGTATCCAGTTGCGCACAACCTGCGAAGTATAGGGTCATCATATCCCGATAGTTAATTATCGAATGTTCCAAGAAAATATGTGTAAATAGTAAATGGAATCTACTAACGTAACGTTAAGTCGTTAATTATAGTTACATAACTCTCCTTTCATAAGATATAGTTCATATTAATATGCTTATTGTAAAGCTTCGTACACACCTGAACAACAAACCGAGGAACAAACAGAACAACGAACCGAACGGCAATCGGAACATTAATTTGGACGGTGCTACGTACGAATTTTAGAACAGATTCGCAAGTCCTGATTGTTCCACGAACGGTTTGCGGCGTTCCCGCAACTTGTCGGTTTTTCTCCGACATCAAAGAAAATGCGCGCGAATGCGTTTGCAGGTTTGGACGAATCTAAACAAAACGGCGAACAAACTTATGCGGGAGAATTAAATTATTTATTTTTGTCCTCCCTTTTGTGGGTTTGTTGTGTTTTAGGTAATATTATGGAGTTGACAGAAGAAAAATGTTTTAAATTAATCAGTGTTTAAGAATGCAAGAAAAAATGATGTCCCTATTAGCATCATTTGGGCAGGAAATTTTCAAAATAAAAAAAAGCGAAGTAAATTATAATTTTTACTCTTCTTTGTGCGTAAAAATTTGGTTGGCACTATCTTCTTGTTTTCCGCAATTTTCTCTTCTCAATAATAAATATATATGAACTGAAAACTACTGAAAATAATTATGGAAACAGCACAAACGTTCCGTTTGTTGTTCGGATTGTGGAAATCATAAAAGATCGTTTGTCGTTCTGTTTGACTTTCGGTTCGTTGTTATGTTTGTTGCTCGGTTTGTTGTTCAGGTGTGTACGAAGCTTTACAACTTAAGCAACAATTTTTGGCGAATAAAGATTAGTTTGTGATGTAATATTAGAAACACAAATTTATATCATATCAAATTTATGACAACTTAAAACCAAGAACGTGTATGTTATTGCTAAGAAATTATTAAGGAAAAAGCGCAATTGCAGTGTAAATATTTATAATTAGATATTTTCGAAAGTTTATAAGTCCTCTATTGTAATCTTAATACTTAAAAGAAAATCCTGTCCATTAGCATTATAAGGAAATGGCTTTTACTTTATGAATAAGTTTCAATAACAATAGAATATCCTTGCTTGTTTAATTTACTTCCTTTGAGTCATATTGCTCTAAGGGTTGTTACATTGGTCATTAGAAGTATGTAATAAATAAACAATTACCTACTGTTTGAGAAGGGGTAGTGTGAACCAATAAATAAAGTAAGAAATGTAAATTCCATTTTAGTTTAAAATTTCAAGTGTTGTGAAAATGCCACCTCATCTCGGTGCTGATTTGAAAGCGCGGATTGTTTCGGAATTAGCGGCGGGCCGTAGCGTGCGTAAAATTTCACGTATGTTAGATATACCAAAAAGCACCGTAGGGCATTACCGAGTAAAATGGAATCTTGAACACACTTTGGAAAGAGCCATCGGAAGTGGTAGACCTAAAGTATCTACACGTGCTCAAGATCTCGAGTTGTTTCATTACGTAACAGAACAACCATTTGCTACATACTCAGGGCTATAGCAGATACACATTTTCCCGGATGCCGTATAACTGCACAAAAAGATTAAAGGAGATGGGAATAAAGAAGTATAATGCTGCTGCGAAAGAAGTTCTCAGTGACGAAAATATGAGACGTCGTCTGGAATTTGCAAGGCGATATGTGAACGAACCTTTGGAATTTTGGAATCGAGTGATTTTAGCGACGAAAAAACGTTCAATAGCCGCAACGATGGACCACTAAAAGTTTTTAGAATGGAAGGAACTCGTTACGAAAATAATCACATATGTCCTAAAAAACGAAGTGGTTATTTTTCTGTGAATGTGTGGGATTGGGTTAGCGCGCGGGGTCCAGGAGTTTGTTGGGCTATCGATGGACGTCTTGATTCTGCTGCGTATTTAAATATTTTGGAAACTATTATGAAACCTTCAGTCGAAGTGTTTTATCCAGACGAAGATTATATTTTCCAACAAGTAAGTATTCTTATTTCACTATACTTTCTCCAAAAAATAGTTCGAGATCTGTTGAATTAGCATTTTCATAATGTATCTTTGTTGTTAAAGGACAACGCCCCTATTCATACTTCGCGGGTTGTGTCGCAATTGGATACGAGAAAATAACTTGGAGCTGTTACCCCTTGCTGTTATCCGAATACAACAAGGGCCAAATTTTATACCAGTAAACCGTAATGCACTAATTGCAGCCATTGATACCGCATGGGAAAAGATTAATATTAATTATATTGATACCTTGATAGCGTCAATGAGCAGACGCCTCCAAGAATGTATCAATAATAATGGAGGTCACACCCATTATTGATTTCTTATATTTATTTATATAGTAATACCTTTATTTAAAAAAAAAGTTTTCATTTAATTTTAAACTATAACTTGGTATCTTAATTATAATTATGTAATAAATTCTTGTCAAAAAACTAAATATATACGTTGACAATAAGAATTGCCTTAGTTTTTATTTTCACTTTTTATATTAACTACAGAAAAAAATGAAACGTCATAAAATATACATTTTGTAAGGACTAAATATTATGAATAGAGAGTTTAATGATTTTTTTTTAATAACTTACAATAATTAGTAGGTTAGATTTATTTAAAAATAAGTAATAATCAGTCAACCCAAATAACCATGTTTAGTTTTTTGATTTAATTTAAAAGTTATTGCTTGTAGACGTTTTTAAATCAAAATTATTTCTAATTTTATTTTGTAAACATTTCCTAAACAAAATTTTGATTCGATAATTAATCGAGCTATGGTGTTTAATTAGCGAAAAAATTAAGTAAGCAACGTAAATTACCTATTTTCTAAAACGTGCTTAGTGTAATGATTCATTCTACAGTCCTTCTATAAGATAACCCCTGCTGAGACTACCTGCTGTTAGAATTGTAAATGATACCCTTAAGCCCGCTTCACAATGTGCAAACTTTTGTTTACGGAAATTGTGGTGTCCAAGTTTTAAATTTCATGAATGTACATCGGAAGTGGACCGGTTCTACGGCCTCCAAGCTATTCTGATTAGACTTCGTAAAAGCGTGTTTTAAGAATTTTGAAATATTCTAAAGCGTACTTTACAGAAAACTGTTTCGTCTACTATCCGAAAATCTTACTAATGTTTGAAAAATTATGTGAAAGTTTTATGGTTTTTTGATAATTTGGTTAATGTAAAAAAAGCATTTTTACTATTAATGTTTGTAATAATTTTGACAAACTATACATTTTTTAATTATTTTTTTAAATGTACATGAAAGGGTAGCATTGTGGGTAAAGTTTTGAAGCGTCACTTACTATGCTTTGGTAAATTTGAAGACATCGTGCTCGCTTAAAGGTTCAACCACATGGTAATCGACATTCGTATGAAGCAACATTTGGAATGCTGATATCAAATAATCAATTAGTATAACAAACCCGATTAAGAATTGCTGACGACCTGGAAGCGTTTACACGACCTTAAAAACGAAGCAAACAACCTATTTAAGTACAGTTTAATTTGACACTTAACATCGACCACTTCACAAGGCTGACCGGCGGGCAACACGACAGTGGCAAAAAGGGTTTACTCGGTCAACGATTCACGCGGCGGTATGTAATACGAGCGGCGCTTCCTTTCCCTTACACTGCACATAGTACCCTATAACCAAAGACTAGGCTATAACTATGTTCAACGACATACGTAACCTCGCAACTTTTATCAATGTATGTAAATATTACATCTCGACTGTTCTAATTGTAAATACTAAACGCATATAAACCGATTCGACAACAGTTCTTTTACTTATTTAACCGGTGCCTAGTATACACCCTAGTCGCCACAAGGTTAACATGATATTGATCAACTGATTTCTGTAAATACATCTTCTGTGAAATTAATTTAAGCATAGTATTGTATCGTTAACTTAAGTATACTGTTACAATAAGAATGTAATGAACATCAACAAATGGCGTTTTTTTTAAATAAGTAAGTTATCTTGCCCCCGCCCCTCACCTATAAATCAATTATACGTAAAATTCCTTTCTTTTTATAGATAAATTTACTGTAAAAAAGAACGACTTAAAATTCAATTTCTTTGTAAGTTACCTTCTGAGATCCTCTTATTGTAACCGCTTAAAATTTATTGTTGAAAATTAACCATCTGATATCTGTCTCCAAATTTATTTTATACTGGCCGTTTCCAACCGATTTTCTTAACGTTCTTGCTTTATGAAAGAGATTCTGTCTACAAATTTGATTATTTTTAAAGACGGTGTAATACCGCGCCTTATTTTTAGAATATTCTTCTTGCACTAAAGATTTGATTCTAATCTTAAAATTTGTAGTACGATTTCTATTGGGTAAAATTTTCACGTTTCTTAATCAAGTACGAACCGTTGTTCTATATTGAAACAACCTAAACCTGCTGCTGCCTGTAAGTATCTTTGGATAACATGGAATTAAACTTATTACTTGTAAAGCTGTATTTTCTGACTTGGATATTTTAGCTATGGGAACTTTATATGATTGCAGAATTTTGGTAGTCAGGATTCGAATTCGAACAGCAATATTATGAGGAAGAGTTCTAATCGAATGTGTTTAGGTGCGATAGCAAGATTTAATCATTTGGAAAAAACAGATGGTTGCTCGGAGTTAAATTTGTGATTAGGTAAATTGAGATGGAACAGTGACTTGGACGAAAGAGATTGAAATTTCTTAAGAATGAAGATAATCTCCTACTCAAAAATTAGCCAAATTTGGCTTAGTAACAAGTTAATTACCTGACTTTCAGTTGTCTACCTTAAACTTTATTTTGTTTCAAGTTTCATTCCTGATGAACTACAGTTACCTTTTCGACACAGTCGAATCCCGAAACACGTTTTAGTTTCAATAATGACTCCGTCCGTAGAAGCTTCAACTCTTACAACAATTCTATTATCAGCACACTTGCGAACAGGAAATAACTACCTTAACTAACTTCAAACTCAAAATTTACTTAGTTTCAGTTACCATACGTCACTACACACGCAACTAAATTTAGCAAAAGCCGAATATTGACCTACAATATTGGGCAGCTCTTATCACTCTTGGTGCACGTACCTCTACTAAAACTTTTGAGGCGATGAAAACTTCGAACTACATTATAGAAAATATAATGATACAGCAAAAATTTTGTTTTAATGTGAAGCCAACGAACTGACTGCTTCTTGCAACGTTGCGTTGCGGAAATTCAACGCCATTTAAATATACGTAATAAAGACTTATCAATTATTTTAAAAGGGAAAATTCCCTTCACACGAAAGAACCCGAGAAAGCAGATTTGATTCTAATCCTAAAATCTGTAGTACTATTTCTATTGGGTAAAATTTTTACGTCTCTTACTCAAGTACGAACCATTGCTCTATATTAAAACAATCTAAACCTCAAATCGTTGAAGAAATCCATACTTCGTTGGAGGTGATAAATCGCCACATTTCTTCCTTCAACCGCTGTCATGCACTTGCGGGGCAGCTTCGGTGATTGAAGACGTCATCTTTAGTCGGACCAGGCTCAAGCCGCAAAGGCTTTGATGAGCACGTCAAGGAAACAATCGCTGTACATCGACGTTTTAAAGAGCTATATCTTAAATAATAATCTATACCTATAAATTAAAAGTATGTTACTCCACATCCTTAACTATATTCTACTTACCACCGGAATCCAAAAAATTGCCGTTCAAATTTACGAGTGCGTAAGCTGTCAACCCGTGGAAGTGGCTACCGCAGATACATACAAAGTGCGGCGACAATCCCGTCCGGAACAATTACAATTTGTGGTATTAATTTTCATTACTATGAATTGTGATTTATATTTATTTGCTTATAAGTAAATAAGACTTGTCTAAATATCCGAATAATATACTGTTTGAAATCTAGAGTTTAGTTTCTTCTGGTTGAATTAATACCAAGCACAAAATAAGCCCTGTGTTTAATTAACAATTAATTAGCAATTAATTTAAAAAGGGGATTCAAGTTCAAAATTGTGAGCGCATGCAATTTTAGCTGTTGCTTTTAATCAATTTTTTTGTAAGCAAACCTGTAATTTGCAAAGAAAAGAGACTGTCAGGAAATACTAATTTTTTTTTATTTTGTAATGAATTTTAATCTTAAACGGCTGATTGAAATAAACGTAAACTTGAAAGTATAAAAAGTAGATTTGTAATCGCACTAAAAACTAATAAATGATCACATGGAAGAAAAAGTTGCTATTGAATGTACACGCGTCAGATTTCATTGATACTAATTTAACACTATTATTGATACGAGAAAATCACCGATTTCAACATTAACATGACGTCAATAATATAAAAAAATAAATACCAAAGAAAAATGCGTTGTTTGAATTCCATTTGTTAACCCGTCAATTGAAAGTTTCGGTGATATAAAGTGTTGTGTATATTTCGTGCCGAATCTTTGAAAATTTGATAAATGTTACACTATAGATTGATTTTAAATTTTGTAGGCATATAGAAAACTGATAATTATAAGTAGAGTAAGCGAAACAATATAGATTACCTAGCAAACACTGTTACGTAGTCATAATGTAATGCAGACGTTTCTTGGTTCTATGTTACGTTTCTGTTAATGCGTGTGTTGCGTCTCAAAAACATCTTCAACACGTTTCATATCCGTCTCGACTACTTACAGATATAATGTCACGATACGGGGGCGAGATCGTGACTTGCAACCAGAATCATAGTTGGTTGCGATAAATTATTAGAGAATTGTGTATAAAGCATTAACAAGTTTGAAACAAAAACGTCTTCCGTAATTGAATTGTGTGGAAAAAGTAATCATAGTTGCTAACGTTTTGTTACCTATCGTAGCGAGAAGAAACAAACAAAAGAAAATTCAAAGTAATCAACTTGTGACGAAACTAGATTCTAGACTAAAAAAAGAAGAAGAGAAAGCGTCACGGGGCGTTAACCTTGACTTTTAATTGGTGCGTGATAGGGGAGGGGATGGAGTTAACTATAGGAATCACGATTAAAATTGTTCGGATGCTTAATAATTTGTATACTTTCCTTAATTTTCCAATTGAAAAAGAAAGAAGATTTGGCAATCAAAGCGAAATTATTAAAATCTATTTTGTGACCAGTATCTAAATGATGCTCAACCTCGGCAGACTTAGAACCGTGTTTTAACCTAACACGGCGATGCTTCAAAATACGTTTACTAATAGAGCGACTAGTTTCACTTATTTACACTAAACTACATGAACAAGGAATACGATATACACCTTGAAAGAGAGTTGAAAACTTATCTTTAGAGGAAGGTAAAACTTGTGAAATTTTCTTAGAAAATGTAAAAATAGGTTTAATGTCGTTTTTTCAAAAAAGCTTGCCCATTCAATCAGTAATCTTGTGAATGTAAGAAAGAAAAGCTGGAATTTTTTCTGACGTATTTTCAGAGTATTAGTTAGATGACACAATAACAGACTATTTTTGAGCAGGATTGTTGTGTTAAAAACCATGTAAGCATCTGCCAGAATGAGTGGGTTTGCGATCAGCAAATGACCTAATCTACCGTTGCTTTTTTGTAAATAACAACGTAACATTGAAACAAACAAGATTATGAGAATTTTTCTTCAAATCATCTAAACGTTGAATGAAATGGTGAGAGTTTAAAATGTGTGAAGATGTTTTACCTACAAATTCGTTAAGGATTTTTGATAGAAATTTGGCTAATTTGTAAGTAAGAGACTGAATTGTTCTAACAATGGGCTAAAGAGGTTGTGAGTTTTAGGAATACCATATAAAACGAGGAGGTTTAGAAGTAGAAGGGACAACTTGTCGCTGGGTTTCCAGAGGTAGATGAGAAGATTGATGATTTGAATAACTTTGCGTTTGATCCTAGGAGTCGGGTCACGTGGTTAAGACCTGAAAGTATCTCTGGATAACATGGAATTAAACTTATCACCATAGGTGGCGGTATCCAGGACGACAGTAGCGTTACCTTTATCCGCTTGAAGAATAGTAAAGTCGGCGCTCTTCGGAAGATTTTGTAAAGTTGTATTTTCTGCCATGGATATTTTAGCTATGGGAACTTTCTATGATTGCAGAATTTTCGTAGTCGGGATTCGAATTGGATCAGCAATATGACAAGGAAGAGTTCTAATCAAATGTGTTTAGGCGCGATAGCAAAATTTAATCATTTGGAAAAAACAGATCGTTGTTTGGAGTTGAGTTTGTCATTAGATTAATTGATATGGAACAGTTAAAAATGTGGTAGGGTGAGTGACTTGGACGAAAGAGATTGAAATTTCTTACGATGAAGATAATCTCCTACTTACAAATTAGCCAAATTTGGCTTGGTGACATTCAGTTGTCTACCTTAAACTTTATTTTGTGTCAAGTTTCTCTCCCTGATGAAGCCCTCTACGATAAATGGCAAAACTTTGGCAACTACGGTTACCTTTTCGACACGGTTCAATCCCGGAAGCCGTCTTTGTTTCAATAATGACTTCGTTCGTGGAACCTTCAATCCTTACAGAAATTGTATTATTCGTACACTTGTGACACGGGGAATAACACTCCTAACTAACTTCAAACTCAAAATTCTTAGTTTCCGTTACCGTACGTGCACTACACACGCAACTAAATTTAGCGAGAGCCTAATATTGACCTACGAGATAGGGCAGTTCTCATCACCCTTAGTGCACGTACCGCTACTAAAACTTTTAGGCGATGAAAACTACATTAAGGAAAATATAATGATACAACAAAAATTTTGTCTCAATGTGAAGCCAACGAGCTGACTGCATCTTGCAACGCTGCAAAAAAAGAAAATCAAACAAATCTCTCAAAAAAAAAACAATATATGCGGGTTACGGAAATTCAACGTCGTTTAAATATATGTAATAAAGACTTATCGATTATTTTAAAAAGAAAAATTTGAACTAACGTTACAAAGTAGAAAAATAAATTTAAAAACAAATAAGAAATAAAAATTATGAATTAAAAACAGCTCAACTAGTAAAATTATGGCATCTATCATGATAATGAATAATTAACTGTGAAACGATATCAGTAATTCGCATTGAAACTTGGCGAAGAACATTGCAGCTACGAAACAATCCGGCGATCAAATTGTGACGTTTTTTTTTGTTTATCTTTTTCTGAAGCAAAATATGCGGTTAGTATAATAAATACAGATATTACTCGTAAAGAATTTCTTTGTGAGTATGCAACTCAGGTTACATAAATACGTATCAGTGGAAAACCTTGTTTGTCTACTGATTTAAAGAAATTTGTTGTGACATTACAATTTGCTTTTATTGAGTTTTTATCTTCGCTAACGTGAGTAAAACGGTCATTTTTCGATCAAAAGTGAACGGTTGATAGTGCTCATTTTTAACATCCTGTTTAAAAGTCCAGCTATAACAATAGTTAATTGTTAAGGAATTAACCCAATGGAAAATTCCCGTTAATCACAAGAAAATATATTGGTTACACTTTTCATCCTTCGTAAGTATTCAATTTTCTTATATTTCTACTTGTGTGGATTCCTTCTTCTACAACCATTTTATTTTTCACGTGTAGACCTCCGACCGTGATATGAGTTATGGTTACTAAATAAACATCTAAGTTGAAAGCCTTTGAAATATGGTTGGCCGTTCATAAAGCGACTTACTTGGTCACGGAAAATTGGTCCTCGTATTTGTTGGTGTAGCTGTCCACCAGGGGTTCCTCGAAGATAACTTGTTGACCTTCTGTATGGGGGTTTCAGTTGTTCAATCCATTCATATTCAGCCGTTTTCATGTCTATTGTAGCTATCCCGTTCTAGCATTTCATCCTTTGTCCGTATAGAAACAACAAATCTGCCAAAGTTATCATTGGAACATAAAACAAAAACGCAAATTAGATAAGTGAAACACAATTGCATGTTGTTATCTTATTACTTTATATGCACCCGCGTTGGTACCTCTAGTCCGACATAAACGTAACTAACTTATCACGCTTTGTTATTTAATTAATGTGATTTTAGAAGATCTTACGGAAACAATTATTACTTCGTATCTCTCGATCGCTAAAATAATTTACCTTATATCTATATGTACCTCGTATTTATTGTTTATGTTGTTTGATTTATGTGTTGTCAAGGTCCCGTTGTTTGACAAAAATTATATTTATGCTAGTCTACGGTTGTTTCTGTATTTTGAGTTCCTAGTCACTCCAGAATGAAAGCTTTCGACTCTATAACTAGTAAGTACCACCACAACCCCTGTGCGACAAACAGAGCTACCGGTCAGATTTTCAGCACTGCATTCATTTTATATTTTGTTTATCAATAACCGTAACAAAACCACGGCGATAAATTAGCAGCAGTGCACCGGCGGCATTAAAAAGTCTAAGACCTGAGTTTTATTTGCTTACATTGTTATCTTATATTTTATGACAGTGTTACACCACAAAACTTGAAAATTAAGTACGCCTAAAAACGAATGCTCAAAGAAGAGAGGGTGGATTTAGGATTGTCTTTCACTGACCTTTACGAAGACTAAAGGTCCTTAATTCTAGTCACAGTCGAGATTGCTCGGCGCCACCCTAATTTTTGGAATATTTATATCAAATGCTCACAAAAAAAAGGGAGAAACGTAAACATTTGAAACAATAAAAAAATAAAATATTTATGACCGGTTTTCTGTTAAATAAAATTTTACACAGCTTATTCCACGGCGTCTTAACATTAAAGCGTTTTTGACGCATAACAAAAAAAACAAACATACATGCAAAACCGTTAAACTACCCCGGTACCGGGCGAGGAAACAGATTTTAACCGCGTTCCTAAAACTATTACAAATTTGGTTCAAACATGTTGAACCGCCGAACAGAATTTAATACACACACACACACACACAAATTACCTTAAGTTAATCACGCGTACTCACAACGAAAGTCACTTATACACGAAAGATTCTGAAGCAATCATGTAGAATACTTACAGCTTCTAATCCATAAAACAAAATAATGAACTAGGAACCTTTTGCTAATCCAAAGATCTTGTTAATTAATGCATTCTTTTACGGTATTGCATTTCTCCTAAATACTTTGCTGAACTAAGAAGCAGTCACTTCGCCCGCTGAGCGGTTATTTCGACCATTTGACAAATCAAACGATACCCTCTTAAAAGTTCGCGAAACGGATTTTTTTTAAGGCGCACCTTTAGCCTAACTTTGCACTCGCGCCTTGATCGTTACACGTAAATAAACGTACACTTTTCGGCACTTAGGCATTTGTTTTAATTTTAATTAAAAACAACGTTAATCCACGCTGTTTTCAAACGTGGGTACAATCCGTGTGTTATTTATTTAGTCAAAACAAATCTCTATTTAATTGATAAAGGCGGCCCTCACCGAGCTGTTTTTCAGGGAACAAATAAAGAAACTTTGAGATAACAAAACAAAATGCGGAATGCGATGTTTAAATTTCAAGAAAACAAGTGTGAAAACTATTGAAATAAGCTTTTCATCAAAACCCTTATTGCGTAAACGTGACGATAAGCTATTCTCTACATCAACTGAATTAAAATATATCAAATAACTAAAAACAATATTCCAACAAACATGATCATGGAACACACGAGCATTGCAATGTAACGAAATAATTGGAAACTATAGTATATTCCAATTCAAAAGAGCTTTTCGGAAACCAAAATCATTTGCGCGTACAAAAAAAAACAATTTTTCATCTAAACAAGTGACAACAGGCCGACCGCTTGAAAGTTCAGGTAAAACAATAGTTATTTGTCTTTGGTTTCTTAAAAATACATAATTCAAAAATAAATCGACAATAAAACAAATTTTTATTTAACATTGTATTCACAATTAAACAATATGTTGGTTTACCACCAACTCGAAATACCTAAAATAGCGTTGGAAAATTTATTTAGAACATTGTATTTATTCTCATTAAGAAAAAGGTAAATTGTTAAAATAGATATTAAAAAATAGTTCAAGAGTTATGCAGAAAGGCATCACTAAACAAAAACATTTTTGTATGTATTTTAATGATTAATTGCTTAACGTTTGGTCTTGCAAAACCAATTTCTTCAACATCACTCGATCTATCTTTCCAGTGACTGTCATTGGAAAAGTTTCCAAAAACTTTACTCCACCTCTTAGCCATTTTCTGTTTTCTAAGTTATTCTCGACATGTTTTACAATTTCTTCGGCCGATATTTTTCTTGCGTTTGGTTTAAGTTTGACGGCAGCCATCGGATGGTTACATCCGGTTTTGTGCGGTAATCCCATCACGACGGCAATTTCAATTGGTTCTAAATCTAAAATCACACTTTCTATTTCCGCTGGTGATATGTGAATGTTACTATATTTAAAGCTTTCGCCAATTCTGTCAACAAAATAAAAACACATGTCCTTGTTATAATAAACCGAATCTCCAGTTTTTAACCAACCATTGGCGTCGAATCTTTCGGTCTAATGCCTGTTGAAATAACCCATAAACTGACCTGGCGATTTTACTCTTAGCTCTCCCACTTGATTCGGTCCAAGCACTTCCTCTGTATCAACATCTACCACCTAAAATTTAAAGCTAACTTTTAAAAAATAATATAATAGTGTCCTTTACTTTAAAACAATTGCCTTTTTTAATTGTTCCCACTGAATGTTTATTGTTTTTCCAAAGTTCTGTTCCGTAAGGTATAAGATCAAAGCAACCTTTGAACAATTCTGTTTGGCCATAACTGTAGTAAATGATTGTGTGTGATAGAACAGATTGTATCTCGTCTATATGATTTAAAGTTAATGGATATCCGCTTAACGTTAGCGCTTTTACGTTTTTTAGATTAACTTTATCTGGTATTTTAGTTCGTACTAGATGTAGAGCTTGTAATGAGTTTAAAAACGCCATATCAACTTCTTGATAAAATAACGTCCAAGGTTCATCAGTATTGAATGACGGGTATATAATCCTTTTGAAACATGATTCTACACTGAAATGGAGTAAGATTGAAAACACGCTCAGGTACGGATTTGAAGTTGTGTAAATGATAAACCCAGGGTTTAGGACGGAACTATTAAAAATAAGGAAGTAACTTTTGGATGGAAAAAATTCTTACTCACCTATTGCGTAAAGACAGCATGCTAGAATGATCGAAACAAATACCTTTTGGCATACCAGTAGTTCCACTACTAAAAACAATTAAAGAAAGCTTGTTTAGACTTTCTGGTTCGTAAAGTTTAAACTGGTTCTCATCCTTATGGGGAAGAATGAATTTCGAAAAGGTGTGTGAAGAGAGGTTTCCCCAAAAACAACTATGATGGTGTTAGTTCTAATATTTTTAATAACATTTTCGACTAAAGTAACTGCTGAAGGAGCTGCAAAAATCATTTTTGGCAAAGTTTGTTGTAGTAAATAACTGGCTTCTTTCACGCTCATTGTCGGTTCAATCGCTCCCATAATGGAACCAGTGAAGTACGAGGCAATGAATGGAACGGCACTGTTTAAATGATTGTACGTGCATATTGATATGTGATCGCCTGGTTTGATTCCTTTGCCAATCATTGCTAGCGCCGTTCGTATTGAACGTTGTAGAAGAGCCCCGAAAGTGTCTTCCTCTTTTGTGTATCCATCAATCAGAAAATAGTTTAATATTAGGAACCAAGTTTAGCTTGTTTATTAAGATGGGGTCATCAATTATATACCTGAAGGGTTTTAATAAAGCGAAATACGTAAATGGTAGTTCTTGGTACTTAATAGAACTGCAAAATCTCTCGTCATTCTTTTTCAATATTTATTTGTAAAATCTGATTATCAGCTAGCAAAAGTTTGGGATTTTATTTAATTCTAAAGAAAAAGCTCTGTATTAGGTTTTTCTATATTAAAAACGACATACAGAGTAGTAGAAAAATCAAAATAACAATGAAAAGATTAAAAGAGGCGCATTTTAACAAGTGATGTTTTTAGTTTGAATTGAAATAGATTGAAGATGGAAAAAAATAAACTCTATAAAAAAGTACAAAGAAAGATAAATATTTAAATATTTTAATCTTTTATTGGCTAATACTGATTAACTGTTACACTATCTATAAAAAAAATAAAAATTAAAAATTCGTGGTTATTTTGAAGTTTGACTGTTTTTAATCTGGCTAGTCTAGAGTTGGTTAAAATTAAAGCTGAGAGCATTCTGAATACGACACCGTCAAAATATAAAATTCTCTCCGCATTTCTTTTTAAACTATGACTCGTTAAGGATCGGTGCGCTCGGTAGATGAATTCTATAAGCCATTGCGACCATCGTCGATAATTTTCGATTTATTGTGTTTTTCAAATTTTCTGGGAACATCTAGGAGACATATTAATTGATTGATTCAGTTCATTTTTTTTGTTTACATTTTGTTTAAGACCCAAGATTTTTGCCTTTTTCGAAATAATAATAGACCAAATTAGTGTATTTCATTCACAAATTTTTTGTATGATTGGTACTAGACCATTGAATATTTTTAGCATTGCTGGTCTTCTCGATCTTATCCTAATTCAACTGCCTACAGTGATAAGCATTACCCAGAATTTTGTGTCATGTTGTGAATAGAATGTTTTCAATCAATCAACCACGGCGTTCTAAGGCTCCAAGAAAAGGTCACTAAATCCAAATCAGTGCATCAAAAAACAGCACTCGTAATGAGCACTATACACAGTTCTAATTTATCTTTGACATACACGGGATCAGCAAGATCAAATCCCGTAGTCTCAAAAACACGAGATCACAAAGAGCAGTTTAAATTTTTTTTTAATTTTAGCAAATTTTTAACAAACGAGAAACAATCCTACGCAATCTAATATCTAATACTTTTCGTTAACTTTCCAAAAATCTCTTCACAGACTTCTAGTATTTTTTTTTCCAATGTTTATTGAACTGAAAAAACAATACAATTCAATAGGGACAAAAGATCGGCATAGCTGTTTTCACTTTTCCCTTATAATATACTAAATTAAATAAATGTATTTACAATAAGTTTAAATGTCAACATATTTTCTAATACATTTAAATATTTATTAGAGGCCTGCACATGTAACAAAGCGCCCTTGAATTTCCTGTTAAAGTCCAGACATGATGAGGAGTTTGCAAACAATGCGGGATACTTGTTCATCAGTTGTGGCGCAAAGTATAAAAAGCTACACCTAAATTTAGCACTAGTGTGTTGCGGAATACAAAACGAATTAATATTTCTTAGAGTCAGATCGTGTATGGTAGATTTTCTATTTAACAATGTATAAAGATATTGTGGTTCTTTGGAATTTAAAATTTTAAACAATAGTTTTCCGTAAAGCAGCATAAATCTGTATTCTATTTTCAAAATACCTAGTTTATTATAGTAGGGCGTGATGTGTTCGTATCTCTTAATGTTATATGAAAAGCGCATACAACAGTTTTGTAAAATTTGCAGTTTATTTTTCATTTCAACGGTTAAGTAATTGTAGTATACATTACTTCCGTAGTCCAGATGACTTAAAACGAGAACATTTGCTAAATTCCATTTTACTTCATCTGGTACCATTGCTTTGAATTTCCATAGTAATTTTAATTTTGCATAAGCTTCACTACACTTTTTATCACATGTTTATCAAAATTTAAACGATTATCAATGCATATGCCCAGATTTCGGGTATTGTCACTTTCGTTTATTATTTGGTTATCCACTAGAATAAAGTTATTAACATCCATGTTTAATTTTTTAATTGTACCACTAGTGCCAATACACAACACTATTGTTTTTGGGGATTTACACAAAGCCCATTTTCGTAGACCATTCTAGTATATTGTTGATATTGCTGTTTAATTCAGTTAGTAGTTTATCCTTTAGGTGTGGTAAGCATGACTTATACATTTGGGTGTCATCTGCATACATGTGAATGTTCCATTGGTGCTGTAACACAGTTGGAAGTTCAGCTGTGAATATTGAAAATAGTAACGGTCCTAGTATGCTACCTTGCGGAACTCCATATTTAACGATCAATTCGTGTGAAATGTCATTATCAATTTTAACTATTTGGCTCCTGTTATTTAAGTAACTATGAAACCATTTCAATATATGTTCTTCTATCCCATAATATTTCAATTTGGCAAGCAAGAGAGTACGATGAATTACGTCAAAGGCTTTACTATAGTCCAATAACACTAAATACGTCAATTCACTGTTGTCCATGTATCTGGAAATATCACTAGTTATTTTCAATAAAGCTGTAGTGGTGCTGTGATTTTTGCGAAAACCTGATTGAGTTATTGGCAAGATGTCATTATTGCGAATATGTTGACTTATTTGGTTGTTAACTATTTTCTCAAGAATTTTCGACATTGTTGGTAAGATGCTGATAGGCCTGATGTCTTTCAGTTTGTAGGCTTTATTGATCTTGGATAGTGGATTGATCACCGCTTTTTTCCATAAATCAGGTACAACTCCATTGGCAAGTGAATAATTAATGATATGCATTAAGGCAAGTTTGCAATATGGTAGTACTAACTTTAACATTTTTAAGTTTATGTTATCTACTCCATAGGCTTCCGACGTCAATTCACCAACTAACTTTTCAATTTCTGTCTCTGTTACTTCTGTAAAAAATCCAGTATATTGACGTTCGTTTTTCTTGTTGTAGTTAAAATAATTTAATGTCTCTTCATCAACTTTGACGGTTTGAATGTTGTTTACTATGTAATTATTTATTAAGGTAGCATTTTAATTTCTTTCGATATTTCATTTGTGTGTTTGGAATGAATGCCCCATGTAGTAAAGTTTTTCCACAACAACTTTAAATTTTTTTATTAAGACGAATCTGATATTGGACGTATGCAGCTTTTCTCTTTTTATGGCAACTGATAAATAGTTTCTTATCTGCCTGTAATAATTTAGATGCGCCTCTAGTTTAGTTTCTATAAATTTTTTATAAGCTGTTTTCTTTTTTTTAAGCTATTAACTTTGAAAATCCATCGAATATGTTTGAAATTTCTAATTTTCTCTATCTTATTACAATTCAACTGTCTAAAGAGATTAGTAGCGCCCACAAAATGTCTATAGTCAGAATAGATAGTGTTTTGGTTTCCAAACAAGTACACTTTGAAACGTTATTGGATTCAACCTTTGAACATTTGATCTGATGCAGCATACCACATCAAACAAAACTTCTATGATTCCCATGATCCGATAAAACATGAGCTAGGACTAATAAGTTTTCTCCCACCATTTGGACATAGAAAAAAATTTCGGAGCTACACATGTTTAAGATTTTTTAATTTTTTCTCTTCTTTCTTTAAGTCTAGCAAGAACGCCAACTTCTTCAGTATTCTGTGCTTTTTTCTGAGTTGACTTGCCAATGTTTTTAATTTTTCGTAATTTTGTTGCCAGTCTATTAAAACGTCATCCTTACAACTAGAATCTGTTGTTTGTTTAAAACTTCAAGCTTAATTAACTCCATCAACAACTCTAGATGAGTCTTCTTTAAATCTAGTTTTCCTATATCTTTTTTTTTTCAGTGAAGACTTCGGTTATTTACATCATACATACATCATACATCATAAAATGAACAAAGTCTACATTTTCCCAAACAAACTGTATTATACTGAAATTAATTTAATTTTTTCCCTTACTCCTCTCCTTCTCCTTAGTATAACTACTTTCTCATCCTTTCTTCTTCTTCTTTTCTCTTAACCTATGTTTTATATTTTAATTTTTTTTGTTTCTTTTTCTTCTCTTCTTTTTATTACCACTTTTGCCCACTCTATCTTTTTTTTTCTTTTTCTTCTAGAGGCTCTCGTCGCACTCTCTCTTCTTCTCTCAGTTCTCCAGATTCCTCACTTATGTGTTCTAAGTTCTCCCACCTTTCTTCTCAATCTACATATTCTGTCCTCTCTTTCAACCAATATTTGTTTTTCTTTTCCTCATTCCCTACCTTAAACCTAACTATAATTCTTTTCCTATTGTACTTTCATTTTTAATTCTTCCCACTATCTCTGCTTCTTACTATCTTTGCTTCTACCGATCATCCTTCTCTTCTTATTTTAGTTATCTCTTCTCTTGCGTATCCTTCCTTTTCTCTTCTCCATACTTTAGCCTTTGCATTTCTATTTCTTTCCAGCACTTGTTAAAAAACTCTCTCTTTTTTAATTTCAATATTTTCCTCATATTTCTTTGCCATTTTTCCTGTTTGTGTTTTTATTTTTCCATCGATTTTCTCCTCCACTATGTATACCGATGTTTCTATTTTTAATCCTAGTGTCCACTTCTTAAATTCTTCGCAGTTTCATCCATTTTTTTAACCCCATAATTCCGCTCCATATCTCATAGATTTGTATTAGAAGGTTTTCTTATCCAAACCATTCTTTGAATGTTTCAATGACTTTTCCGTAATTTTCCCTAGACTGTGGATAAGTGTGACAATTTGTCTTGTTTCACTGCCTTCAGTTATTACTTGCAAAATAAAATAAATTTTATTGTAGTTAGGTAGATTTTTATAAGTGAAATGCGTGTCTCACGACATCTCGTGTAATAAGAACACGTATAAATAATATAAACTAAGTAATGTCAACAGCTAATTGTAACGACGATTGAATGTTTAAATGCAAATTGATATCTAAATGATAATTTAGAATGCATAACATACTTGTGTTGATAAAGCCAAGTATTTCTGTACAGTAGCCTACACCCACGAAAGAACACCTGATCCGCATTTCGCTCTTATTATGAGCTCATCAGATGTGTATACTTAAGTGCGGTATACAACTGTACAAGAAGGCGGTTGGTCTTTTAAACTCTCGTGGAGCAATGAACATAAGTGAAATGTGTGTCTAACGACATCTTGTGTAATAGGGACACGTACAAATAGTATAAGTAATGCCAACAGATAACTGTAATCGTTATCTAATCGATTTTTTCGTTTAATCGACTTTTTCTAAAAAACCGCCAGATCTTTCAAACAATTTTTGACACGTACACTCATGAAATTTAAAACTTGGACACCACAATTTCTGTAAACAAAAGTTTGCACATTGTGAAGCGGGCTTAAGGGTATCATTTACAATTCTAACAGCAGGTAGTCTCAGCACAGGTTATCTTATAGAAGGACTGTAGAATGAATCATTACACTAAGCACGTTTTAGAAAATAAGTAATTTACGTTGCTTACTTAATTTTTTTCTTTAAAGAATATATTTGAAGGTATCGCTAATTAAACACCATAGCTCGATTAATTATCGAATCAAAATTTTGTTTAGAAAATGTTTACAAAATAAAATTAGAAATAATTTTGATTTAAAAAACGTCTACAAGCAATAACTTTTAAATTAAATCAAAAAACTAAACATGGTTATTTGGGTTGACTGATTATTACTTATTTTTAAATAAATCTAACCTACTAATTATTGTAAGTTATTAAAAAAATCATTAAACTCTCTATTCATAATATTTAGTCCTTACAAAATGTATATTTTATGACGTTTCATTTTTTCTGTAGTTAATATAAAAAGTGAAAATAAAAACTAAGGCAATTCTTATTGTCAACGTATATATTTAGTTTTTTGACAAGAATTTATTACATAATTATAATTAAGATACCAAGTTATAGTTTAAAATTAAATGAATTTTTTTTTAAAATAAAGGTATTACTATATAAATAAATATAAGAAATCAATAATGGGTGTGACCTCCATTATTATTGATACATTCTTGGAGGCGTCTGCTCATTGACGCTATCAAGGTATCAATATAATTAATATTAATCGTTTCCCATGCGGTATCAATGGCTGCAATTAGTGCATTACGGTTTACTGGTATAAAATTTGGCCCTTGTTGTCTTCGGATAACAGCAAGTATTCGAGACCAAACATTTTCGATATTGTTAAAATCTGGGCTGGCCAGGGTAACAGCTCTAAGTTATTTTCTCGTATCCAATTGCGCACAACCCGCAAAGTATGAATAGGGGCGTTGTCCTTTAACAACAAAAATACATTATGAAAATGTTAATTCAACAGATCCCGAACTATTTTTTGGAGAAAGTATAGTGAAATAAGAATACTTACTTGTTGGAAAATATAATCTTCGTCTGGATAAAACACTTCGACTGAAGGTTTCCAAAATATCTAAATACGCAGCAGAATCAAGACGTCCATCGATAACCCAACAAACTCCTGGACCCCGCGCGCTAACCCAACCCCACACATTCACAGAAAAATAACCACTTCGTTTTTTAGGACATATGTGATTATTTTCGTAACGAGTTCCTTCCATTCTAAAAACTTTTAGTGGTCCATCGTTGCGGCTATTGAACGTTTTTTAACGTTTTTTCGTCGCTAAAAATCACTCGATTCCAAAATTTCAAAGGTTCGTTCACATATCGCCTTGCAAATTCAGACGACGTCTCATATTTTCGTCACTGAGAACTTCTTTCGCAGCAGCATTATACTTCTTTATTCCCATCTCCTTTAATTTTTTTGTGCAGTTATACGGCATCCGGAAAATGTGTATCTGCTATAGCCCTGGAGTATGTAGCAAATGGTTGTTCTGTTACGTAATGAAACAACTCGAGATCTTGAGCACGTGTAGATACTTTAGGTCTACCACTTCCGATGGCTCTTTCAAAGTGTGTTCAAGATTCCATTTTACTCGGTAATGCCCTACGGTGCTTTTTGGTATATCTAACATACGTGAAATTTCACGCACGCTACGGCCCGCCGCTAATTCCGAAACAATCCGCGCTTTCAAATCAGCACCGAGATGAGGTGGCATTTTCACAACACTTGAAATTTTAAACTAAAATGGAATTTACATTTCTTACTTTATTTATTGGTTCACACTACCCCTTCTCAAACAGTAGGTAATTGTTTATTTATTACATACTTCTAATGACCAATGTAACAACCCTTAGAGCAATATGACTCAAAGGAAGTAAATTAAACAAGCAAGGATATTCTATTGTTATTGAAACTTATTCATAAAGTAAAAGCCATTTCCTTATAATGCTAATGGACAGGATTTTCTTTTAAGTATTAAGATTACAATAGAGGACTTATAAACTTTCGAAAATATCTAATTATAAATATTTACACTGCAATTGCGCTTTTTCCTTAATAATTTCTTAGCAATAACATACACGTTCTTGGTTTTTAAGTTGTCATAAATTTGATATGATATAAATTTGTGTTTCTAATATTACATCACAAACTAATCTTTATTCGCCAAAAATTGTTGCTTAAGTTGTAAAGCTTCGTACACACCTGAACAACAAACCGAGCAACAAACATAACAACGAACCGAAAGTCAAACAGAACGACAAACGATCTTTTATGATTTCCACAATCCGAACAACAAACGGAACGTTTGTGCTGTTCCATAATTATTTTCAGTAGTTTTCAGTTCATATATATTTATTATTGAGAAGAAAATTGCGGAAAACAAGAAGATAGTGCCAACCAAATTTTTACGCACAAAGAAGAGTAAAAATTATAATTTACTTCGCTTTTTTTTTATTTTGGAAATTTCCCGCCCAAATGATGCTAATAGGGACATCATTTTTTTCTTGCATTCTTAAACACTGATTAATTTAAAACATTTTTCTTCTGTCAACTCCATAATATTACCTAAAACACAACAAACCCACAAAAGGGAGGACAAAAAATAAATAATTTAATTCTCCCGCATAAGTTTGTTCGCCGTTTTGTTTAGATTCGTCCAAACCTGCAAACGCATTCGCGCGCATTTTCTTTGATGTCGGAGAAAAAACCGACAAGTTGCGGGAACGCCGCAAACCGTTCGTGGAACAATCAGGACTTGCGAATCTGTTCTAAAATTCGTACGTAGCACCGTCCAAATTAATGTTCCGATTGCCGTTCGGTTCGTTGTTCTGTTTGTTCCTCGGTTTGTTGTTCAGGTGTGTACGAAGCTTTACAATAAGCATATTAATATGAACTATATCTTATGAAAGGAGAGTTATGTAACTATAATTAACGACTTAACGTTACGTTAGTAGATTCCATTTACTATTTACACATATTTTCTTGGAACATTCGATAATTAACTATCGGGATATGATGACCCTATACTTCGCAGGTTGTGCGCAACTGGATACAAGCAAATAACTTGGAGCTGTTACCCTGGCCAGCAAAAGCCCAGATTTTAACATTATCGAAAATGTTTGGGCTCGAATACTTGCTGTTATCCGAAGACAACAAGGGCCAAATTTTATACCAGTAAACCGTAATGCACTAATTGCAGCCATTGATACCGCATGGGAAACGATTAATATTAATTATATTGATACCTTGATAGCGTCAATGAGCAGACGCCTCCAAGAATGTATCAATTATTGATTTCTTATATTTATTTATATAGTAATACCTTTATTTAAAAAAAACGTTTTCATTTAATTTTAAACTATAACTTGGTATCTTAATTATAATTATGTAATAAATTCTTGTCAAAAAACTAAATATATACGTTGACAATAAGAATTGCCTTAGTTTTTATTTTCACTTTTATATTAACTACAGAAAAAAATGAAACGTCATAAAATATACATTTTGTAAGGACTAAATATTATGAATAGAGAGTTTAATGATTTTTTTTAATAACTTACAATAATTAGTAGGTTAGATTTATTTAAAAATAAGTAATAATCAGTCAACCCAAATAACCATGTTTAGTTTTTTGATTTAATTTAAAAGTTATTGCTTGTAGACGTTTTTAAATCAAAATTATTTCTAATTTTATTTTGTAAACATTTCCTAAACAAAATTTTGATTCGAAAATTAATCGAGCTATGGTGTTTAATTAGCGATACCTTCAAATATATTCTTTAAAGAAAAAAATTAAGTAAGCAACGTAAATTACCTATTTTCTAAAACGTGCTTAGTGTAATGATTCATTCTACAGTCCTTCTATAAGATAACCCCTGCTGAGACTACCTGCTGTTAGAATTGTAAATGATACCCTTAAGCCCGCTTCACAATGTGCAAACTTTTGTTTACAGAAATTGTGGTGTCCAAGTTTTAAATTTCATGACGTACCTGTGCGATTTTATCTTTAATTTTGATCATCTGAGAGTAGTAATAGTGACCGACTCCTTTAGGATCTGGTTTACTATCAAACTCAGAAGTGTATATTACATTATTATTAACTAAAAATTTGTTATTAATTAATTTTCAGGTTAAATTTTCAGTGTAATCCATCGGTTTTGTTTCCACTTACAAAATTTGTAAGTGATTTGTTTTGAAAACATTAATTCTGATACTTTTAAAACTTGTTAATACAAATATCTTAATGACTTCAATTTATTTTGGTTAAATAACCTTTAATAAATGAAAAAGTTAATTACACTCGTTTACTTAAATAGTTTTGAACTAAAAACATCGTAGTAGAAATACACTTTGCCACTTATAAGTTTTAAAGTAAACACGTTCAAATAAAAACAATTGCAATTTTTTTGTAGGTATAATTAATACCATTGATGGTTAAAAAAAATTGTAGTTACAGGGCGAAGAGATGAAGTGAAAAAGTGCGCCCCTAGCAATCACATTTTGCTTATTGTCACAATTCTAGTATTCGATAGTGGAATAATGAAAGTATATAAAGTTCCTTTCAAAACTCAAAAATTACTTCAAGTTGATCCGAAGACACCGCTTAATTTTGATTTATCTGAAAGTGTAAAAATTGAGGTTTCTACGGCACCATGATTGAAACAAAAACATCTTCCGAAATTAGACCTTGAACTTTCTTTTGTTTGTTTTTGTTCCAGTTATCTGTAAGTGTTTTTAAAAAATAAGTTCTCATGTATGAATGTAAGTTTTCGCAGCCGTAGTTGCTAAGATTGTTATCTTCCTAGTTGACCCGTATTCATCCTTCTCTCTTTCCTTACATTTATACATTAGACGCTTCTACGGTGAGGATATCTATCAAAAACCAGGAAACTGGATAACTTACGGAAAAAAAAAAATTAACTGCTATCCTCACTAGTATACCTACGACGATGTCGAAACTAGGAGGTAACGCCCACTTTTGTGAACATTCGCCATCGCATTGCAACAAATCGTGCAAGAAGAACATTGTGAAAAGGCGTTTACTCGAGAAAGAGTACGTTATACTTATCATCAACTGCATATAACGTAAACAGAACTATACCAGCTACATTTACTACCGAGCAGCATACTGGATAAAAAACCTAGAACAGCATAACGAACATGGGGAATACCACCGACAATCTACCACCAACAAGTATATCAAAAAGTTTATTAAAACTAAATAACAAGCACAAACTTGTCGGACCACCCACTCACCAAAGACTGCATATTAAGACTGTCAAAAGAGATGAACTATTCCATAGCTCCCAACAATATACCCACGGAAGAGATAATAGCTAATGTGGAAAGTGCCATCAGAAAGTTCCTGGTTGAAAAAGCAGAGGAAATATGCCCCGACACTTGCAACATTCGAAAACTCCACGGAGGAACATCACTCGCGCAGAAGGAACTGCATTGAAAGACCTCAGAAACCATCAAGAAATTATGGTGACACGCACAGATAAGGGCAACACCACAATAATCGTGAACAACGAAGACTACAAAATGAAGATCAAATCACTACTATTAAGTTAATAAACAATTGTTTGCTTCTTTGTTCTTTTTTATGATTTTATATGATTAACAGTACAATTATTTTTTTGTATGTAGTTATTTTTTTATTTTTATTTAACTTTTAATTCAAAATTTTTATTGTTATTCAACTTTATATTTTTTCTTTTAGTAAATAAGAAAAAAGTTTTATTAAAATGTAAAGAGAAACTATGTATTTAAATTTTTTGGATATTTTTAAATAAATAAAACCAGTTTTTGATGAGAAACTTTAATTAAAACAGCTATAATAGTTTCGAAATTATCTTTAACTTTAACTAAACAAATTTTTACACACAATTATGTTTAAACAATCACGCATTTTTTGTCATTAATTAGTAGAAAAACTAAATTTATTAAAAATCCTCGAACAAAAGTTAAAAACAGGTATAATTTTCGCTGTTTCACTGAGTTGAACGTTAATGAAACAATATGTTACCATGATAAGGTATAGGTACACAATTGATAACTGTATTGGTGGTGCATTTGAGAAAGTACTAAACACTTTAGTTGTCTACATTTCATAAATTTGTCTAAATTATTTTTGTTTTTTTTATCTTTAAATCAAATATGTGATTATGTTTTATTTCTGCAGGTACAACTAGTGCTATTCGGACACTATAAAGTGAACAAAAGATCTCAACATAAAAAAAATATGGCAGAGGTACTATCTTTACCCCATCCTGTTTCTTACTTAAATATTATGATACACTGTTTTTAAGAAATGAGATAAACTTACATAATCCAAAATTTGTAGATATCTAAATTTCACAGCGTTTTTTTAAAAACCAGCTTGATGTTAAATTTTATGACGTACCTGTGCTATTTGATCTTTATTTTTGGTCATTTGGACTTTTAACATTGATGTTTATAATATTAAATAAATTCATTAAACTAAAGCGTAATTGATATAGTTACATTTTCAACATTCCCACTTGCTGAAACAATAATCACTTAATATTCAAGGTTTTACGATTATCCTTAAATCTTGATTTTGGCAATGGTTTTGTTAAGATGCCCGTTAAGATGACGTGATTGACGTGTGTTTACTTCATTTGCGGCTAATGCTTAAGCAGCATTATTATCGCAATATTATTGTTAGAGTTGTTTGTTCTTAACCCAAATCAGTTAGAATGCCACGTACCCATGTAGGTAGATGTTTCAAATAACGCGATATATTCTGCGTCCATAGTAGAGACCGCTGTTGTAGATTGTTTTCGTGATATCCACAAGATAGATGCCTTTCCCAGAACTAAAATTACACCACTTGTAGAATGACTGTCATATTGATCATTGCCAAAACTTGCATCGCTATATGCTGAGAGCTCTAGTTTTTTATTGGAACAGATACCAAAGGTTAGACTCACATCTGTTGTTTCCTTTAGGTACCGAAGCACACGCTTTACGGCATTCTAATGTGACGAAGTTGGTGACGATAGGAACTGACTTAATTTAAAAATAATGTGAGATATATCCGGACGCGTAGCCACAGCTTGTCGCTCCGGAAATGTTGACTCCCACTTTTCGTTAGCATTTTCTTTAGTTGTGCGCCTACGTTTCACATTTAGATCCGCAAGTATAGAAAGTGAATTACACTTGTCCATGTTAAAAAAACGTTTCAAAATCTTCCTTGTATATGTTACAGTTAAAACTAGTTTTTAGATAGAACGCGTTTTCCCTAGCTAGAACTAGTTTTACTAAATGCCTTTGTTAAAACTAGAAATACCAAGTCAGAACTAGAATTTACCACTGATTTATATGATTTTCAGATAAAACTAGTTGTCATTTTGAGCTTTAGTTAAAACTAGTACTAAAGAAACTAATTTGGGATTGAAAACAAGATATAGTTTTAAAAATATTTATTCAAAAGATGTAGGACACAGTCATGTACGTAGTAAACATAATAATTTTATACTAAAGGAACATTTTAAGGGAACATCGACATAAAGCAGTTGCCAAAGTGACAAAATTAATTAAGAGTAAATAAAATAATCAAACAAATCAACAAATATAATTATAAAAATTAAAAAGGAACATTGTTTAACATAGATACAATAAAAAATAATCATATCTACTTGTTATTGCAAGACAAACTATCGTGGCATTTTGAGTTACAAAGGTAACCATTTTTCTTGCAGAGACACCTTTTGACATACATCCTTTCTTGCATACGCAGCGCATAAATCCTTGGCCTGTTCCTTTGGCTGCCTCCTTAGCAACAGTTCTCAAAGGTAAATTAGTATTCGGAACATCTCCTTCAAGCAAAAATTTTTCTTTGCACTTGTCGAATTCTGACCTAAAAAGCACATTTAAATAGTTAGCTTTTACCTAATATAATTATATGACAAAACAATTAAGCAATACATAGGTACATACCTGCAATATAATTTGTCGAGGATTCCATATTTCGTTCCAATCTTGTAAAATCCCTGATCATCCTTTTGAAGAATCACTCCGACTATATTGCGTAGATCTGCTTTTGCTCTGTCGACATCAGGGATTTGTATAATTACATTATCACCAATTTCTACTGGAACGTGTATTGCGTCTAAAGCCAACATCATTCTCTTGGCCTGTTTTTTCAAATTTTGATGTGCTGTTTCTCTGGATGCCATTATTTGTCGATTCACATTTGTTACAACCTCGAGGTCTTTGTCATTTAGTGGTATTGTAATAGGTATTACAGTCGTAGATGCTTCTGCTTCAATATTATATTCACTGGCTTCTGTTGCGATTGGCGATTCTCCACTTGCTTTGGATAAACTTTCTGCGTCTTTTTGTTTAGCTCCGGTTAAAATCTGATTCAGTCCACTGCAACTAGCTACAGGCTCAGTTTCTGCGTTATCTGTACTATCCGTCATATTTATTTTATTCAACGCATTTTCGAGATCATCTTCATCTCGTATATCCTCAATGACATCTCGAGGCAAAGTCGAAGTCATAAGCCCTACTCGCGGTTCTATACCAAACATTGCTTTGTATGGTGACTGTTTAATACCGGAATGAAGTGCTCGATTTTTCATAAACTGTACAAACCGAATTCCATTTGACCAATTTGTAGTATCGTTATCTTGCATCCATGAAGCCAACATTTTCTCTATGTCTTGGTTAGCCCTTTCAACAGATCCTTGGCTTTGGCTGTGCCTTGGCTTTCCATGGACCAATTTACACTCGGGCCAAAATGAAACGAGCTCATTTATGACAGAATTTACAAATTCTCTGCCGTTATCGGAGTGTAAGATGCAAGGAGCACCAAATATTAAAAATATATCAGTCAATTGATACGCCACCTCCACGGTTCTCTTACTTTTTAGTGAACGCAACAAAACAAATTTTGTCAGATGGTCCTGATACACCATTATAAATTTAAATCCCCAATCTTCTTAAGTTTGCATATTGATAAGATCGATTTGGCAACGGCTGTTCATTTCAGTATGTAGTATAGGTTTTGAAACAAGTCCTTTTTTCTTTTTACTCTTTTTACGTTGACAAGTTTCACACATAGAGAGAAAATTTCATTTCTAAAGTTATGTTCGCATATTTTCGTGAAGTTTTATTTTTAAGTCGATCGCGACCACCATGACCAACGGCCACATGAGCTGCTTCAATTATATCAAAAATTTCATCTACATACAAGTAGTACTTCATGGGCTCCTGTCTAGTCACTAATTTTCGTATTCCACAAATATTAACTACCTTAAATCGCTTCAGTCTTCTGTACTGTTTCTGAGATTTGTGAACAGCTAATTCTGCTTCTTCAATTTTGTCCACTAAATTGTCATATGTTTCTTTGTCATAATATAAAAGTGGTCCTCTTTTTTTTCGTGATCGCGAATCGCTAATAACCTGTTTAAAAACTCCTCTTTCCATCGCGTTCCCTCATTTAAGTTTACCATGACAATTGCGTTCAAATCGACCTATACGTGCTTAGGGGAATCCCCTGCACTTGTCGAATTAGGTGACGTCTCGCGACCAATCAGAATAAGGTACGATGAACTTTAACATCGGTCGGAACAGTTTTAACTAACTCGCTTCGGAATAACGCGTTTTGTCTAGTGAGAACTAGATTTAACTGACAATTAATTTTGAAAATTAGTCAATTCTAGTTTCAACAAAGGCATTTAGTAAAAACTAGTTCTAACTAGGGAAAACGCGTTCTATCTAAAAACTAGTTTTAACTGTAACATATACACTCTCTGGAAAAATTGTACTTTAGGTAAAGTGCTCGGATTTTTTTGAAATTTTTACCAAAAGTAGCCTATACGCCACTGATCATAAATATGCAATAAAATTTTGTCGCTCTCAAAAACTTTAGCTTTAAAATTAATTTTTGAAAAAATTTTGAAAATTTTTGGGTCGGTTTTTTTGCATTTTTGCACCTTTCAGACAATTCTAAGACTTTTATTTTTCAGTGAGAAAAAGCTTTTGGGGCACCTAACCTAACTCTAACCCAACCAAATACGTCAGTGGTGTGACACAGGAGGGAGCGCGGAAGTTGAAGTAGAGTAAAAGAGAAAGTAAGAGCAGGTGGGTTTGTTGTGTTTCTTGTGAAATGGATCACATTCCACAAGTTTTTTTAAGAAGAAAATTGTAATAACTGTAACCTACCAACCAACACCGTTCCTCCCGACAACCAAAAAAGAAAAGTGTGAAATGTCGACGGAGCTTGGGTGTTTGGGGGAGTGAAGGGGGTCAGACAGGGTGTTCATGGAGTCGTGAACGACCGTACTACGGACACCCTGTTGGCATGTATTGAAAAATACATAGAACCGGGAACTACCATTTATTCCGATTGCTGCAAAAGGTATTCCGGGCTCACCGACCACCCCAACTACACCAACCTGCAGGTGAACCACTCCCTCCATTTCAAGGACCCCGAAACCGGGTCCACACCAACTCAATCGAGTCCACATGGTAACCTAACCTAACCTAACCAACCCCACTATTCTAGGCGACACACCAAAACGAGCGGCCCCTATGCTAACCGGCAGAAAACCTTCCTGGGAGGATACCTCGCCCGGTATATTTTCCTCAAGATGGTCAAATCTTTGAATCAAGACCCACTGATTCTATTCTTCATGCTTGCCCAAGACCTGTACGACTTAGCCATGCCTGTTCCACCGATCGAGACTGAAGAAAGAGACGACCCTGACGATTTTGATATGCAATTTGATTTTATATAATTGTCCCCAAAATTTTTTCTCACTGAAAAATAAAAGTCTTAGAATTGTCTGAAACGTGCAAAAAAAACCGACCCAAAAATTTTCAAAATTTTTTTGAAAATTACTTTTAAAAATTCAGTTTTTGAGAGCGACAAAATTTTATTGCATATTTATAATCAATAGACCAAGGGCTATCACTGGTAAAAATTTGAAGCAATTCCGAGCACTTTACCTAAAGTACAATTATACGCACTGTCTGATGTACACCAATAGTCTTAGATTTTCATTTCGTTCAATTTTTAAACCTAAGTACTGATCAGTCTCAGTGATGTTTACCTCAAATTCGGTTTTCATTTTACAAATCCATCGTCTACATACAGTGTACAATAAAGACCATTACTTAGGTTGACGTACACACAACGATAGAGTAAGGCCACAATCACATCAAAAATAGCTATTTCCATGTCAAACTTTGCTGAAAACACTCTTTAATAACAAGCCGTGATTTTAGATGTTCGATATTTCCTTCTGCATTAGTCTTCTCTCTAAACAACCACATATTGTTTATGGCGTGTCGTCCTTCATGTAGTTTACACAATGTTTATGTGTTATTTTTATAAGTCAAATGGGTGTCTAACAACATCTCGTGTAATAAGGGGCACATATAAATAGTATAAACTAAGCAATGCTAACATATAACTGTAACGACGATTGAATGTTTTAAATACAAATCGTTATCTAAGCGTTAAACACTCTAGTCGATAAAGCCAAGTATTTTTGTACAGTAGCGCACCTGATGCGCATTTCGTTGTACCGAAATACTTGGCTTTATCGACTCAGTGTTTATTGCATTCTAAGTTATCGCTTAGATATTTCTTTTACAGTTGTCTGTTTATGTGTAGCTATGAAAGCTTGCTCTTCCGTAATAACTGGTAATTCCAAACGATTTCGTAATGGATAGGGTCTCTAGAAACCTCTTTATCAAGTTTCTTTTCTTCTTGAATTGTTACAGGTTAACTTGGTTCATCTTAATGTTCTTCTTCAGATTTAAGATCAAGTTCTGTCGATGAAATCAATGGTAATTCGTTGACAATCACATTTCGAACTATTTTCACTTTAAGTGTATTTGGCCACCAGACTCGAAATGCACGTTGTGCAAATTCAAGCTCAACGAGTTTGACCTTTTCACATTTTTTGGGCAATTTTTAAACAAAATTGTTTTTCAATAAGAACATTACCATCACTTCCAAAACCAAATATGTGTGACAAATCAGGTTTTCGTTCATAAACTGCATAGTTGAAAGCTTCACTCCATAACATTTTAGGAAAGCTGCGGCTAAAAGCACCTTGCAGTTTAAATGATAGTTCTGTTTTGACGTTCTGCGCGTCCGTTTGATTGATAGCAATAGGGTGGTGTTAACCCATGATGAATCTCTTGATGTCAAAAACCTCTTTTATTTGTTTGCCTTCAAACTCTCTTGCGGTGTCTGATCGAACTTGTCTAATTAATTGACCTGCTGCCTTTGCTTTCGCAATTACATCTGTCATTGCTTCCACTGCTTTGTTCTTATGTTTCATTAATAAAATACATAGATATATTAAGTAATCGTCAGTAGAAATTATCATGTATTTTGAACCTCCAATAGATTATTTGGACCAACGGTTTTGCACGACTTACGCTTTCATTAAACGTTTAACGACATTGTCGCATGAGCATGCATGGTTTACAAAACGGGAATCTTCTTATCAATGATTTCCATTCCAGTGACGGAATTGCCCTTTGCTATTTTAAGTAAAGTTTGGTAATTACAATGACCAAGGCGATGATGCCAAGTTTTGAGTGAAACAGGTGTTGACTTCGTCAAGATGTTAGCTTCAGTTAAGAAAATTACACGAAATTATATAATTTACCTAAAGTTCAGCTTCCAGCAGTAAGCACTTTGCCATTTTTTTTAAGTGTAAGAGTCGTTTTGGTAATATTCGATACGACGCCCATGTCTGCTGTTTGTCTAATCGAAAACAAATTTTTGCTATTTTCAGGTACATAATATGCATTTGTAATCGTTTGTGGCAACCATTTGCCATCTACAAAGCACTCAACCCGAATGTTACCAAAAACATGTGCTGTGTAGCACCGGAACCAGCTTCAGATACAAAAGTTTCATTGTCGCTCGTAGAATTACAATTGCTAACATTAGCCTGAGTTGCTTCATCAGCTGCCTTTTTACGAGACTCTTTTATGACAATAACCTCACTTTATCTTCTTGGATTGCGTGTTGAACAATTGCGCCCCACTAGTGTTCGCACTATTTGGAATAGATCTGTGATGGAAAAGAGCCGTTGATATGTCTTCGGATTCAGGTTTTACCGTCCATATTTTGTCTAAACATTCTTCTTTCAGTAATCGAGGTAGAAGTTTAGCCATTGTTTGTTTATCTTTTGGTACAGAATCCTACGACGAAATGATGCATCGAAAATTGATCGGTAGTGAATGTAACACTTTTGTAATAACCGCTGCGTCGCTTTGCTCTTGGCTGACGTCTTATAATTTTGTTGCCATGGTTTTTACTTTTGCTGAGTGAGTAAGCACATTGTCAGTCGGTGATTTTTTGTAGTCATAGAACTCTTGGAGTAACATATGCACGCTCGTCTCATTTCGATGTTTATAAAGTGTTTTGAGTCAAGTTCACATTTCTGCTGACGTTTTACAACCCATTATGTGTTTGACCTGATCAGCTTCTATTGCATTGACAATAATCATTCTTGCTTTTAAAAATTGTATTGTAAATAAAACGCAATAAGCGGTGTCTAACACTTTAACAAATACGTTCTTAATTACTTGCACATAATGGATTTAGCATCTGTGACTCATAACCTGTTGTTATTTGAGCCGATCGAAAAGAGGGACAAGCTAACTAAAGACATCCAGGATAAAATCCCTAACGACCCCTAGAGTACAGTGATAAATGTAGTAAAATCAGCAACACAACACAAGCATGGTGATAACGTAAATTATATTAAACGTTAATATGTTTTAAATAAAGTAATTAATTTTGACAAAATTGTGTAAATATTTAAAACTAAAAGGTACCCTTCTGTTTAAGCTGCCTGAGGAAAAAGGGTAAGAAAAAATATCAGGTCCCGCCTTAATAATTAAACAAACACAACATAACCGAAGAATGTATCGAAATAATTAACATTTATTGTAGGAAATTATTATTATTATAAAGACAATAAATTAGTTAACAGTGTATAACACCGTGGGTAACAAGCGAGTTTCATCAGTCGCGAAAGCTTCTACCTGCTGAATCAGTTGGGTTTTCGAGATCGCGTCAATTTTGAGATGGCCATAATGTAGTCAATTTAGTTAATATTAAGTTTTACAATTATCAGATATACCTACACAATAAAATAAAGATAATAAAATAAATAAAAATAAATGTGACCATGAGCTATCTCCTTGACCTTTGTTTCTTACGGAAGAGAAAATATTAATTGTACAACAAGGCTCTTTCACACCCTGGTATTGCTTCATTCTGAACCATACTTTTATAAGTAGAATGCTTTAAAATGTATCTCAAATTAAAAGATCAAAAACAAGCATCTTACATTCTCTTAATTGTACAGGGATCAAACAAAGAGAAGCGCCAACAAAATAACGGTTCCGCCAATAAAAGACACGTGATTAAATTATATACAACGTAACATGGAACGCAGTGTACATAACATAATACAGATTGGAATATGCCATAACACGAATATTATACCGATATTTGTACCAAAATAAAATAAAATAAAATGCAATCCGAATGTTAGGTCAAAATCGCGCTTAAAATAAAAATTAAAACCAAAAGCACAAAGTCGCGATAATTAGTGTTTTAAATAAAAGTTACAATCAAAAGCGCTTATCTTTAAATTGTTCAAATTGCGTAATCAAGAAAAAGAATGCGAATGCTAAGTTAGATGACCTTCTACCTCAACTGCACAACAAAACACGAGTTACAATACGCAATAATTACAAAAAAATAAACAAAAATTATTAACTTTGGTACAAACAAAATTTACGAACATTACGCATTTAGTTGCCTAGTTTTTAATGTAAATTACAGGTTCAAATTTTATACAGACATAAATAAAACGCAACAAAAAAAATTTCGTTGTTTACACTCTAACAACCAGAGACCAAATGCCAAAACTTTTTTTCGCATCCCTCCATAAAAAATTGCAGGCCCTTAACGGGACTTTGTAAAAGTGCTATCTGACCGGCGCAGATCGACATGTGTTAAACCGATTATAAAAAAATTGCGGGTAATATTCTAATTTAAATATGTATCTTTCAACGTAAACGGAAGTTTTATTGTAACTTAAACCAAACACAGAAAATAATCTGATTTAACGTTAATAGCTTCAGGTGACCGTCCGTCGTCTGAACTTTTAACCTTGATGTTTATAATATTAAATAAACATATAGTTAGAGCATTACAATTTCAACAATTTCTAGTAAAAGTTGGTCTAGTTTATTTTAGTAACGTTCAAAGCTCACTATTCTATATTTCTTTATGGCAATCGTTAAATTTTTAAATGTTTACATAAAGATACGTTCGTCTTACACAGACACTGCTATGATGGAACGTAAGTGACGTTTTATTGAAGGCCTATATTTGTCGTTCTAGAAACGTTTTTTTAAAGTTTGAAATGTTCTATGTATGCAACCGATTCTGTTATATTGTAGCTACTGTTTTTATATGAAAAATAGATAATTAATTAAAATGCTCGAGAAAGTGGATCAGGCAGAAGTAATATAGTTGTATTAGTCTTACGGACCCATGAATTTTGAGTTATAACTTTTGACCTTAAGGTCATAGGTCAAAATTGTATACCAAATATGTTTGTCTTGTCAAGACAAACATGTTTGAAATAAAAACAAAAACTAATTTTAAAGTTTAAGGAGAGTGGGTGTGGCCACCCTCCCAGAGGATTAAGTTAGATTTTTAAAAACCTTTGCATCCAGATCACCTTAAAATCCTCTATTGAATTGTGTATTCAGTTTTTTTAAACACCTCGAAGGAGATGATAAACAAACAGACAGGCAGAGATTTTAAGAAAATTAATATAATTAGATAAAATGAATCATAAACACGATATGTTTATTGCGATAATTGCATTTTTTAACAAAAGATACAATTAATACATGCAGTTTGCATACATTATAACCTATTTATGGTTCTTTCAGCGTTCATCCTAAAATTCATTACAAGAAAAACTAGCTGCAACAAACTGTTTATGGAAAAATGACCTTTATCGGTATGGTGTGCGGCATGTTTTAAAAGCAATTTTTTGTATTTGAAAAACATGGTGAAACCTGTTTATACCGCCAGCACTCGCACAATGCAAACAAAAAGATGAACTTGCTTTTCTATCTAAATTCTTACAAACTTGAAACAAAAATATGTAACCGTTGATGTGTCAGTATCCCAGCAAATAAACTTTTGATTATCTTCGCAATTAACATTAAATAAGTAGTTGTTAAGGAAAATACGTATTACCAGTGCGCCATCGGTAAAACAGGTTCTAATTTGAAAACCGCAAATCAGATAAGTGAAACAGAATTGCATGTTGTTATCTTATCACTTTATATGCACCTGCGTTGCGTTGCGTTGCGTTGTTATTTAATTAATGTGATTTTAAAAGATCTTTCAAAAACTTGTTGTATGTCATTGCGCTTTGTACTATTGCATAACTTACATTCATCGTCGAGTACCGGTGCTATTCGTATTCGCTAATATTTGTTTTGGGCTGTTTATCGGTTTGTAGTTATAAAAATAGGCAACTACTCCTTACCATAGACGTAGATACCGTCGCACCTAATAACTATTACTGGCAGATAAAATAATTTCTTACGGAAACAATTATTACTTTGTATCTCTCGATCGCTAAAATAATTTATCTTTTGTCTACACGTTCCTCATATTTATTGTTTATGTTTGATAAAAATTATATTTAGGGTAGTCTATGGTTGTATTTTTATACAGTTCTCTTTTATTATCTTCTTCTGCAGCGTGAAAGCTTTCAATTCTATAACTGATAGGTACCGCCACGATCCCTATGCGACAAACAGAGCTACCAATCAGGTATGTTATATTTTGTTTATCAATAACCGTAACAAAGCTACGGCGATAAACTAGCAGTAGTAAATTGGCTGCACTGAAAATTCCAAGACCTGAGTTTTATTTGCTTACATTGTTTTCTTATATTTTATGACAGGCCGGCCGCTTAAAGGTTTAGATTTGTCTTACATTTAATTCGAAACTGGTTTGTTTACAACACATAATTCAAAAATAAATCGACGATACAACAAATTTTTATTTAATATTGTACCCATGATTAAACAATATATTGGTTTACCACCAACTCGCAATACCTAAAATAATGTTGAAAAATTTATTTAGAACCTCGTATTTATTTTCATTGGTGAAAAGGTAAATTGTCAAAATAGTTATTAAAAAATAGTACAACAAGTTATGCAGAAATGCATCAGTAAACAAAAATATTTTTTATGTATTTTAATGATTAATTGATTAAGGTGTGGTCTTGCAAAACCAATTTCTTCAACATCATCCGATTTATCTTTCCAGTGACCGTCATTGGAAAAGTTTCCAAAAACTTTACTCCACCTCTTAGCCATTTTCTGTTTTCTAAGTTATTTTCGACATGTTTTACAATTTCTTCGGCCGATATTTTTCTAGCGATTGATTTAAGTTTGACGGCAGCCATCGGATAGTTGCATTCGGTTTTGTGCGGCAACCCAACCACGACGGCCATTTCAATTGGTTCCAAATCTAAAATCACACTTTCTATTTCCACTGGTGATATGTGAAAGTTATTATATTTAAAACTTTCGCCGATTCGGTCAACAAAATAAAAACACATGTCCTTGTTATAATAAACCAAATCTCCAGTTTTTAACCAACCATCGGCGTCGAATCTTTCGGTCGAATCCCTGTTGAAATAACCGATGAACTGATTTGGCGATTTTACCCTTAGCTCTCCCACTTGATTCGGTCCAAGAACTTCATCTGTATCAACATCTACCACCTAAAATTTGATGCTAACATTTAAAAAATAATAAAATAGTGTTTTTACTTTAAAACAATTGCCTTTTTTAATTGTTCCCACTGAATGTTTATTGTTTTTCCAAAGTTCTGTTCCGTAAGGTATAAGATCAAAGCAACCTTTGAACAATTCTGTTTGGCCGTAGCTGTAGTAAATGATTGTGTGTGATAGAACCGATTGTATCTCGTCCATATGATTTAAAGTTAATGGATTTCCGCCTAACATTAGCACTTTCAAGTTTTTTAGATTAACTCTATCTGGTATTGTAGTTCGTACTAGATGTAGAGCTTGCAATGGATTTAGAAAAGCCATATCAACTTCTTGATAAAATAACGTCCAAGGTTCATCGGTATTGAATGACGGGTATATAATTCTTCTGGAACATGATTCTACACTTAAATGGAGAAAAATTGAAAACACGCTCCAGTACGGATTTGAAATTGTATAAAAGATAAACCCAGGGTTCAGGACAAATCTATTAAAAAAAGGAAGTAAGCTTTGGATGGAAAAAATTTTTTACTCGCCTATTGCGTAAAGACAGCATGCTAGAATGATCAAAACAAATACCTTTTGGCATACCAGTAGTTCCACTACTAAAAATAATTAAAGAAAGCTTGTTTAGACTTTCTGGTTCGTAAACTTTAAATTGGTTCTCATCCTTATGGGGAAGGATGAATTGCGAAAAAGGTGTGTGAAGGGAGGTTTCCCCAAAAACAACTATGATGGTGTTAGTTCCAACATTTTTAATAACGTTTTCGACTAAAGGAACTGCTGAAGAAGCTGCAAAAATCATTTTTGGCAAAGTTTGTTGTAGTAAATAACTTGCTTCTTTCACGCTCATTGTCGGTTCAATCGCTCCCATAATGGAACCAGTAAAGTACGAGGCAATAAATGGTACGGCACTGTTTAAATGATTGTACGTGCATATTGATATGTGATCGCCTGGTTTGATTCCTTTGTCGATCATTGCTAGTGCCGTTCGTATTGAACGTTGTAGAAGAGCCCCGAAAGTGTCTTCCTCTTTTGTGTATCCATCAATCTAAAAATAGTTTAATATTAGGAACCAAGTTTAGCGTGTTTATTAAGATGGGGTCATCAATTATATACCTAAAGGGTTTTAATAAAGCGAAATACTTGAAATGTACTTCTTGGTACTTAATAGAACTGCAAAATTTCTCGTCATTCTTTTTCAATATTAATTTGTAAAATCTGATACTCAGCTAGCAAAAGTTTGGGATTTTATTAAATTCTATAGAAAAAGCCCTGTATTAGGTTTTTCTATATTAAAAACGACGTACAGAGTAGTAGAAAATCAAAATAACAATGAAAAGATTAAAAGAGGCGCATTTTAACAAGTGAAGTTTTTAGTTTGAATTGAAATAGATTGAAGATAGAAAAAAATAAACTCTATAAAAAAGTGCAAAAAAAGATAAACATTTAAATCTTTTAATCTTTTATTGGCCAATACTGATTAACTGTTACACTATCTATTAAAAATATAAAAATTAAAAATTCGTGGTTATTTTGAAGTTTGAATGTTTTTGATCTGGCTAGTCTAGAGTTGGTTAAAATTAAAGCTGAGAGCATCCTGAATACGACACCGTCAAAATATAAAATTCTTTCCGCATTTCTTTTTAAACTATGACTCGTTAAAGATCGGTGCGCTCGGTAGATGAATTCTATAAGCCATTGCGACCATCGTCGATAATTTTCGATTTATTGTGTTTTCAATTTTGCTGGGATCTAGGAGACATATTAATTGATTGATTTAGTTCTTTTTTTTTGTTTACATTTTGTTTAAGACGCAAGATTTTCGCCTTTTTCGAAATAATAATAGACCAAATTAGTGCATTTCATTCACAATTTTCTTCTATGAACGGTAGATACCTCTGAAAAAAAAGCCCATTGAATATTTTTAGCATTGCTGGTCTTCTCGATCTTATCCCAATCCAACTGCCTACAGTGATAAGCAATACCCAGAATTTTGTTTCATGTTGTGAATAGAATGTATTTCAATCAATCACCCACGGCGTTCCAAGGCTCCAAGAAAAGGTCATTAAATCCACATCAATGCTTCAAAAAACAGCACTCGTAATGAGCACTATACACAGTTTTAATTTATCTTTGACATACACGGGATCAGCAAGATCAAATCCCGTAGTCTCAAAAACACGAGATCACAAAGAGCCGTTTAAAATTTTTTTCAATTTTAGCAAATTTTCAACAAACGAGAAACAATCCTACGCAATTTCTTTATCTAATATTTTTGTTAACTTCCCAAAACCTTTCCACAAACTTCCAATATTAACTTTCAAAAACCTCTTGAATCTGTTTGGCATTGCTAATTTTCTCTATTTTATTACAATTCAACTGTCTAAAGAGATTAGTAGCGCCCACAAAATGTCTATAGTCAGAATAGATAGTGTTTTGGTTTCCAAACAAACACACTTTGAAACGTTATTTGATTAAATCTTTGAACATTTGATCTGATAGAGCATACCACATCAAACAAAACTTCTATGATTCCCATGATCCGATAAAACATGAGCTAGGACTAATGAGTTTTCTCCCACCATTTAGACATAGAAAAAAATTTTGGAGCTACACATGTTTGAGATTCTTTAATTTTGTCTCTTATTTCTTTAAGTCTAGCAACAACGCCAACTTCTTCAGTATTTTGTGCTTTTTCTGTAATTTTGTTACCAGTCCATTAAAACGTCATCTTTACAAGTAGAATCTGCTGTTTGTTTAAAACTTAAAGCTTAATTAACTCCATCAACAACTGTAGAAGAGTCTTCTTTGAATCTAGTTTTCATTCATCTTTTTTCTCAGTAAAGACTTCGGTTTTTACATCATACATACATAATACATCATAAAATTAATTAAATTCACGTTTTCACAAACAAACTGTATTACATGAAATTAATTTGATTTTTTCTCCTTACTCCTCTTCTTCTCCTTTGTATAACTACCTTCTCATCTTTTCTTTTCTTCTTCTCTTCTAATCTATGTTTTATATTTTGATTATTTTTTGTCTCTTTTCTTCTCTCCATTGATTCTCTTTTCTTTATTACCACTTTCGCCCATTCTATCCTTTTCTTTTTTTTTCTACCGGCTCTTGTCGCACTCTCTCCTCTTCTCTCAGTTCTCCAGATTCCTTACTTATGTGTTCTAAGTTCTCTCACCATTCTCTATAATCTACATATTTTGTCCTCTCTTTCAACCAATATTTGTTCTTCTTTTCCTCACTCCCTACCCTAAACCTAACTATAATTCTTTTCCTATTGTATACTTTCCTTTTAATTCTTCCCGCTCTTTTCCTGCGCCTGCGAATCCACATTACTCCTTACTATCTCTCCTTCTACCTATCATCCTTCTCTTCTTATTTTTGTTATCTCTTCTCTTGCGTACCCTTCTCTTTCGTAATATAACTTCCTTTCCTCTTCTCCATACTTTAGCCTTTGCATTTCTATTTCTTTCCAGCACTTGTTAAAATCTCTTTTTTTAATTTCAATCTTTTCCTCATATTTCATTGCCATTTTTCCTGTCTGTGTTCTTATTTTTCTATCGATTTTCTTGTCCATTGTGTATCCCGATGTTTTTCTTTCCAATTATAGTGCCACTTCTTAAATTCTTTGCAGTTCCATCCATTTTTTTAACCCCATAATTGCGCTCCATATCTCATAGATTTGTATTAGAAGGTTTTCTTATCTAAACCATTCTAGAATGTTTCAATGACTTTTCCGTAATTTTCTCTAGACTGTGGATAAGTGTGACAATTTGTCTTGTTTCACTGCCTTTAGTTATTGCTTGCAAAATAAATTAAATTTTATTGTAGTTAGGTAGATTTTATAAGTGAAATGCGTGTGTAACAACATCTCGTGTAATAAGAACACGTATAAATAGTATAAACTAAGTAATGTCAATAGCTAATTGTAACAACGATTGAATGTTTAAATGCAAATCGATATCTTAACGATAATTTAGAATGCATAACACACTCGTGTCGATAAAGCCAAGTATTTCTGTACAGTAGCCTACACCCACGAAAAACACCTGATCCGCATTTCGCTCTTATTATGAGCTCATCAGATGTGTATACTTAAGTGCGGTATACAACTGTACAAGAAAGCGGTTGGTCTTTAAACTCTCGTGGAGCAATGAACATAAGTGAAATGTGTGTCTAACTACATCTTGTGTAATAGGGACACGTATAAATAGTATAAGTAATGCCAACAGATAACTGTAATCGTTATCTAATCGATGAAGTGAAAAGTGCTTCCCTAGCAAACACATTTTGCTAATTGTCGCAATTCTAGTATTCGATAGTGGAATAATGAAAGTATATAAAGTTCCTTTCAAAACTCAAAAATTACTTCAAGTTGATCCGAAGACACCGCCCAATTTTGATTTATCTGAAAGTGTAAGAATTGAAGTTTTACGGCACCATGATTGAAACAAAAACATCTTCCGAGATTAGACCTTGAACTTTCTTTTGTTTGTTTTTGTTCCAGTTATCTGTAAGTGTTTTTAAAAAATAAGTTCTCATGTATCTCAAGTTTTCGCCGCCGTAGTTGCTAAGATTCTTATCTTCCGGGTTGACCCGTATTCGTCCTTCTCTCTTTCCTTACATTTATACATTAGACGCTTCTTCGGTGAGGATATCTACCAAAAACCAGGAAACTGGATAACTTACGGAAGAAAAAGAATTAACTGCTATCCTCACTAGTATACCTACGACGATGTCGAAACCAGGAGGTAACGTTCACTTTTGCGAACATTTGCCATCGCATTGCAACAAATCGTGCAAGATGAACATAGTAAAAGGCGTTCACTGAGAAAGAGTACGTTATACTTATCATCAACTGCATATAACGTAAACAGAACTATACCAGCTACATTTACTACCGAGCAGCATACTGGATAAAAAAACCTAGAACAGCATAACGAACATGGGGAACAGCACCGACAATCTACCACCAACAAGTATATCAAAAGTTTATTAAAACTAAGTACCAAGAACCACCAAACTAGTCAAAAGAAAACAGATGTAAACTTGTCGGACCACCCACTCACCAAAGACTGCATATTAAGACTGTCAAAAGAGATGAACTATGCCATAGCTCCCAACAATATACCCACGGAAGAGATAATAGCTAATGTGGAAAGTGCCATCAGAAAGTTCCTGGTTGAAAAAGCAGAGGAAATACGCCCCGACACTTGCAACATTCGAAAACTCCACGGAGGAACATCACTCGCGCAGAAGGAACTGCATTGAAAGACCTCAGAAACCATCAAGAAATTATTGTGACACGCATAGATAAGGGCAACACCACAATAATCATGAACAACGAAGACTACAAAATGAAGATCAAATCACTACTATTAAGTTAATAAACAATTGTTTGCTTCTTTGTTCTTCTTTATAATTTTATATGATTAACAGTACAATTATTTTTTTTGTATGTAGTTATTTTTTTATTTTTATTTAACTTTTAATTCAAAATTTTTATTGTTATTCAACTTTCTATTTTTTTCTTTAGTAAATAAGAAAAAAGTTTTATTAAAATGTAAAGAGAAATTTCAATTATGTATTTAAATTTTTTGGATATTTTTTAAATAAATAAAACCATTTTTTGATGAGAAACTTTAATTAAAACAGCTATAATAGTTTCGAAATTATCTTTAACTTTAACTAAACAAATTTTTACACACAATTATGTTTAAACAATCACGCATTTTTGTCATTAATTAGTAGAAAACCTAAATTTATTAAAAAATCCTCGAACAAAAGTTAAAAACAGGTATAATTTTCGCTGTTTCACTGAGTTGAACGTTAATGAAACAATATGTTACCATGATAAGGTATAGGTACACAATTGATAACTGTATTGGTGGTGCATTTGAGAAAGTACTAAACACTTTAGTTGCCTATTCGGACACTATAAAGTGAACAAAAGATCTCAACATAAAAAAAATATGGCAGAGGTACTATCTTTACCCCATCCTGTTTCTTACTTAAAAATTTTGATACACTGTTTTTAAGAAATGAGATAAACTTACATAATCCAAAATTTGTTGATATCTAAATTTCACAGCATTTTTTAAAAACCACCTTGATGTTAAATTTTATGACGTACCTGTGCTATTTTATCTTTATTTTTGGTCATTTGAGAGTAGTAATAGTGACCGACTCCTTTAGGATCCGGATCAGTTTCAAGGTTAGAGGTGTAGATCACATTATTAACAACTGCAAAATTTATTATTTAATAAATTGTAGATATAACAAATCAGAAAATTACTTACTTTTATAGTCATCCATTTCTATTTCTGTTGTTATTAATTGCAGAGCAAATTACTTAAAGAACGTAAACTAAAGATTTCTTGTAACTTAAACAAACACTGAATATAATGTGATTTATCATTAATAGCAACGTATTGAGTGTAAGCGCGAAATCATACTGCCCGAAACCGCCGCAGGTGACCGTGCGTCTTTTGGACTTTTAACATTGATGTTTATAATATTAAATAAATTCATTAAACTAAAGCGTAATTGATATAGTTACATTTTCAACATTCCCACTTGCTGAAACAATAATCACTTAATATTCAAGGTTTTACGATTATCCCTAAATCTTGATTTTGGCAATGGTTTTGTTAAGATGCCCGTTAAGATGACGTGATTGACGTGTGTTTACTTCATTTTCGGCTAATGCTTAAGCAGCATTATTATCGCAATATTATTGTTCGAGTTGTTTGTTCTTAACCCAAATCAGTTAGAATGCCACGTATCCATGTAGGTTTATGTTTCAAATAACGCGATATATTCTGCGTCCATAGTAGAGACCGCTGTTGTAGATTGTTTTCGTGACATCCACAAGATAGATGTCTTTCTCAGAACTAAAATTACACCACTTGTAGAACGACTGTCATATTGATCATTGCCAAAACTTGCATCGCTATATGCTGAGAGCTCTAGTTTTTCATTGGAACAGATACCAAAGGTTAGACTCTTATCTGTTGTTTCCTTTAGGTACCGAAGCACACGCTTTACGGCATTCTAATGTGACGAAGTTGGTGACGATAGGAACTGACTTAATTTAAAAATAATGTGAGATATATCCGACGCGTAGCTACAGCTTGTCGGTACGGAAATGTTGACTCCCACTTTTCGTTAGCATTTTCTTTAGTTGTGCGCCTACGTTTCACATTTAGATCCGCAAGTATAGAAAGTGAATTACACTTGTCCATGTTAAAAAACGTTCCAAAATCTTCCTTGTATATGTTACAGTTAAAACTAGTTTTTAGATAGAACGCGTTTTCCCTAGCTAGAACTAGTTTTACTAAATGCCTTTGTTAAAACTAGAAATACCAAGTCAGAACTAGAATTTACCACTGATTTATATGATTTTCAGATAAAACTAGTTGTCATTTTGAGCTTTAGTTAAAACTAGTACTAAAGAAACTAATTTGGGATTGAAAACAAGATATAGTTTTAAAAATATTTATTCAAAAGATGTAGGACACAGTCATGTACGTAGTAAACATAATAATTTTACACTAAAGGAACATTTTAAGGGAACATCGACATAAAGCAGTTGCCAAAGTGACAAAATTAATTAAGAGTAAATAAAATAATCAAACAAATCAACAAATATAATTATAAAATTAAAAAGGAACATTGTTTAACATAGATACAATAAAAAATAATCATATCTACTTGTTATTGCAAGACAAACTATCGTGGCATTTTGAGTTACAAAGGTAACCATTTTTCTTGCAGAGACACCTTTTGACATACATCCTTTCTTGCATACGCAGCGCATAAATCCTTGGCCTGTTCCTTTGGCTGCCTCCTTAGCAACAGTTCTCAAAGGTAAATTAGTATTCGAAACATCTTCTTCAAGCAAAAATTTTTCTTTGCACTTGTCGAATTCTGACCTAAAAAGCACATTTAAATAGTTAGCTTTTACCTAATATAATTATATGACAAAACAATTAAGCAATACATAGGTACATACCTGCAATATAATTTGTCGAGGATTCCATATTTCGTTCCAATCTTGTAAAATCCCTGATCATCCTTTGAAGAATCACTCCGACTATATTGCGTAGATCTGCTTTTGCTCTGTCGACATCAGGGATTTGTATAATTACATTATCACCAATTTCTACTGGAACGTGTATTGCGTCTAAAGCCAACATCATTCTTTTGGCCTGTTTTTTCAAATTTTGATGTGCTGTTTCTCTGGATGCCATTATTTGTCGATTCACATTTGTTACAACCTTGAGGTCTTTGTCATTTAGTGGTATTGTAATAGGTATTACAGTCGTAGATGCTTCTGCTTCAATATTATATTCACTGGCTTCTGTTGCGATTGGCGATTCTCCACTTGCTTTGGATAAACTTTCTGCGTCTTTTGTTTAGCTCCGGTTAAAATCTGATTCAGTCCACTGCAACTAGCTACAGGCTCAGTTTCTGCGTTATCTGTACTATCCGTCATATTTATTTTATTCAACGCATTTTCGAGATCATCTTCATCTCGTATATCCTCAATGACATCTCGAGGCAAAGTCGAAGTCATAAGCCCTACTCGCGGTTCTATACCAAACATTGCTTTGTATGGTGACTGTTTAATACCGGAATGAAGTGCTCGATTTTTCATAAACTGTACAAACCGAATTCCATTTGACCAATTTGTAGTATCGTTATCTTGCATCCATGAAGCCAACATTTTCTCTATGTCTTGGTTAGCCCTTTCAACAGATCCTTGGCTTTGGCTGTGCCTTGGCTTTCCATGGACCAATTTACACTCGGGCCAAAATGAAACGAGCTCATTTATGACAGAATTTACAAATTCTCTGCCGTTATCGGAGTGTAAGATGCAAGGAGCACCAAATATTAAAAATATATCAGTCAACTGATACGCCACCTCCACGGCTCTCTTACTTTTTAGTGAACGCAACAAAACAAATTTTGTCAGATGGTCCTGATACACCATTATAAATTTAAATCCCCAATCTTCTTAAGTTTGCATATCGATAAGATCGATTTGGCAACGGCTGTTCATTTCAGTATGTAGTATGGGTTTTGAAACAAGTCCTTTTTTCTTTTTACTCTTTTTACGTTGACAAGTTTCGCACATAGAGAGAAAAATATTTATCATTTCTAAAGTTATGTTCGCATATTTTCGTGAAGTTTTATTTTTAAGTCGATCGCGACCACCATGACCAACGGCCACATGAGCTGCTTCAATTATATCAAAAATTTCATCTACATACAAGTAGTACTTCATGGGCTCCTGTCTAGTCACTAATTTTCGTATTCCACAAATATTAATTACCTTAAATCGCTTCAGTCTTCTGTACTGTTTCTGAGATTTGTGAACAGCTAATTCTGCTTCTTCAATTTTGTCCACTAAATTGTCATAGGTTTCTTTTGTCATAATATAAAAGTGGTCCTCTTTTTTTCGTGATCGCGAATCGCTAATAACCTGTTTAAAAACTCCTCTTTCCATCGCGTTCCCTCATTTAAGTTTACCATGACAATTGCGTTCAAATCGACCTATACGTGCTTAGGGGAATCCCCTGCACTTGTCGAATTAGGTGACGTCTCGCGACCAATCAGAATAAGGTACGATGAACTTTAACATCGGTCGGAACAGTTTTAACTAACTCGCTTCGAATAACGCGTTTTGTCTAGTGAGAACTAGATTTAACTGACAATTAATTTTGAAAATTAGTCAATTCTAGTTTCAACAAAGGCATTTAGTAAAAACTAGTTCTAACTAGGGAAAACGCGTTCTATCTAAAAACTAGTTTTAACTGTAACATATACACTCTCTGGAAAAATTGTACTTTAGGTAAAGTGCTCGGATTTTTTTGAAATTTTTACCAAAAGTAGCCTATACGCCACTGATCATAAATATGCAATAAAATTTTGTCGCTCTCAAAAACTTTTGAAATTTTGAAAATTTTTGGGTCGGTTTTTTTGCATTTTGCACGTTTCAGACAATTCTAAGACTTTTATTTTTCAGTGAGAAAAAACTTTTGGGGCACCTAACCTAACTCTAACCCAACCAAATACGTCAGTGGTGTGACACAAGAGGGAGCGCGGAAGTTGAAGTAGAGTAAAAAGAGAAAGTAAGAGCAGGTGGGTTTGTTGTGTTTCTTGTGAAATGGATCACATTCCACAAGTTTTTTTTAAGAAGAAAATTGTAATAACTGTAACCTACCAACCAACACCGTTCACTCCCGACAACCAAAAAAGAAAAGTGTGAAATGTCGACGGAGCTTGGGTGTTTGGGGAATTGAAAGGGGTCAGGCAGGGTGTTCATGGAAGTCGTGAACGACCGTACTACGGACACCCTGTTGGCATGTATTGAAAAATACATAGAACCGGGAACTACCATTTATTCCGATTGCTGCAAAAGGTATTCCGGGCTCACCGACCACCCCAACTACACCAACCTGCAGGTGAACCACTCCCTCCATTTCAAGGACCCCGAAACCGGAGTCCACACCAACTCAATCGAGTCCACATGGTAACCTAACCTAACCTAACCAACCCCACTATTCTAGGCGACACACCAAAACGAGCGGCCCCTATGCTAACCGGCAGAAAACCTTCCTGGGAGGATACCTCGCCCGGTATATTTTCCTCAAGATGGTCAAATCTTTGAATCAAGACCCACTGATTCTATTCTTCATGCTTGCCCAAGACCTGTACGACTTAGCCATGCCTGTTCCACCGATCGAGACTGAAGAAGGAGACGACCCTGACGATTTTGATATGCAATTTGATTTTATATAATTGTCCCCAAAATTTTTCTCACTGAAAATAAAAGTCTTAGAATTGTCTGAAACGTGCAAAAAAAACCGACCCAAAAATTTTCAAAATTTTTTTGAAAATTACTTTTAAAAAATTCAGTTTTTGAGAGCGACAAAATTTTATTGCATATTTATAATCAATAGACCAAGGGCTATCACTGGTAAAAATTTGAAGCAATTCCGAGCACTTTACCTAAAGTACAATTATACGCACTGTCTGATGTACACGAATAGTCTTAGATTTTCATTTCGTTCAATTTTTAAACCTAAGTACTGATCAGTCTCAGTGATGTTTACCTCAAATTCGGTTTTCATTTTTACAAATCCATCGTCTACATACAGTGTACAATAAAGACCATTACTTAGGTTGACGTACACACAACGATAGAGTAAGGCCACAATCAGGCAAAATTTGTCAAATTTAATGTGCCATTGACGTGGCGTGCTAATCTGTATTGACTTTTGTTCAATCGACATACCGATTTGTCCATCTTCAAAAGTAACAGGTTGCTATGTAAATTTCTTCGGTAAGGTCTCGAAGAAAAACGCGTCTACATCAAAAATAGCTATTTCCATGTCAAACTTTGCTGAAAACACTCTTTAATAACAAGCCGTGATTTTAGATGTTCGATATTTCCTTCTGCATCAGTCTTCTCTAAACAACCACATATTGTTTATGGCGTGTCGTCCTTCATGTAGTTTACACAATGTTTATGTGTTATTTTTATAAGTCAAATGGGTGTCTAACAACATCTCGTGTAATAAGGGGCACATATAAATAGTATAAACTAAGCAATGCTAACATATAACTGTAACGACGATTGAATGTTTTAAATACAAATCGTTATCTAATTAAACACTCTAGTCGATAAAGCCAAGTATTTTTGTACAGTAGCGCACCTGATGCGCATTTCGTTGTACCGAAATACTTGGCTTTATCGACTCGAGTGTTTATTGCATTCTAAGTTATCGCTTAGATATTTCTTTTACAGTTGTCTGTTTATGTGTAGCTATGAAAGCTTGCTCTTCCGTAATAACTGGTAATTCCAAACGATTTCGTAATGGATAGGGGTCTCTAAAAACCTCTTTATCAAGTTTCTTTTCTTCTTGAATTGTTACAGGTTAACTTGGTTCATCTTAATGTTCTTCTTCAGATTTAAGATCAAGTTCTGTCGATGTAATCAATGGTAATTCGTTGACAATCACATTTCGAACTATTTTCACTTTAAGTGTATTTGGCCACCAGACTCGAAATGCACGTTGTGCAAATTCAAGCTCAACGAGTTTGACCTTTTCACATTTTTTGGGCAATTTTAAAACAAAATTGTTTTTCAATAAGAACATTACCATCACTTCCAAAACCAAATATGTGTGACAAATCAGGTTTTCGTTCATAAACTGCATAGTTGAAAGCTTCACTCCATAACATTTTAGGAAAGCTGCGGCTAAAAAGCACCTTGCAGTTTAAATGATAGTTCTGTTTTGACGTTCTGCGCGTCCGTTTGATTGATAGCAATAGGGTGGTGTTAACCCATGATGAATCTCTTGATGTCAAAAACCTCTTTTATTTGTTTGCCTTCAAACTCTCTTGCGGTGTCTGATCGAACTTGTCTAATTAAATGACCTGCTGCCTTTGCTTTCGCAATTACATCTGTCATTGCTTCCACTGCTTTGTTCTTATGTTTCATTAATAAAATACATAGATATATTAAGTAATCGTCAGTAGAAATTATCATGTATTTTGAACCTCCAATAGATTATTTGGACCAACGGTTTTTGCACGACTTACGCTTTCATTAAACGTTTAACGACATTGTCGCATGAGCATGCATGGTTTACAAAACGGGAATCTTCTTATCAATGATTTCCATTCCAGTGACGGAATTGCCCTTTGCTATTTTAAGTAAAGTTTGGTAATTACAATGACCAAGGCGATGATGCCAAGTTTTGAGTGAAACAGGTGTTGACTTCGTCAAGATGTTAGCTTCAGTTAAGAAAATTACACGAAATTATATAATTTACCTAAAGTTCAGCTTCCAGCAGTAAGCACTTTGCCATTTTTTTAAGTGTAAGAGTCGTTTTGGTAATATTCGATACGACGCCCATGTCTGCTGTTTGTCTAATCGAAAACAAATTTTTGCTATTTTCAGGTACATAATATGCATTTGTAATCGTTTGTGGCAACCATTTGCCATCTACAAAGCACTCAACCCGAATGTTACCAAAACATGTGCTGTGTAGCACCGGAACCAGCTTCAGATACAAAAGTTTCATTGTCGCTCGTAGAATTACAATTGCTAACATTAGCCTGAGTTGCTTCATCAGCTGCCTTTTTACGAGACTCTTTTATGACAATAACCTCACTTTATCTTCTTGGATTGCGTGTTGAACAATTGCGCCCCACTAGTGTTCGCACTATTTGGAATAGATCTGTGATGGAAAAGAGCCGTTGATATGTCTTCGGATTCAGGTTTTACCGTCCATATTTTGTCTAAACATTCTTCTTTCAGTAATCGAGGTAGAAGTTTAGCCATTGTTTGTTTATCTTTTGGTACAGAATCCTACGACGAAATGATGCATCGAAAATTGATCGGTAGTGAATGTAACACTTTTTGTAATAACCGCTGCGTCGCTTTGCTCTTGGCTGACGTCTTATAATTTTGTTGCCATGGTTTTTACTTTTGCTGAGTGAGTAAGCACATTGTCAGTCGGTGATTTTTGTAGTCATAGAACTCTTGGAGTAACATATGCACGCTCGTCTCATTTCGATGTTTATAAAGTGTTTTGAGTCAAGTTCACATTTCTGCTGACGTTTTACAACCCATTATGTGTTTGACCTGATCAGCTTCTATTGCATTGACAATAATCATTCTTGCTTTTAAAAATTGTATTGTAAATAAAACGCAATAAGCGGTGTCTAACACTTTAACAAATACGTTCTTAATTACTTGCACATAATGGATTTAGCATCTGTGACTCATAACCTGTTGTTATTTGAGCCGATCGAAAAGAGGGACAAGCTAACTAAAGACATCCAGGATAAAATCCCTAACGACCCCTAGAGTACAGTGATAAATGTAGTAAAATCAGCAACAAAACACAAGCATGGTGATAACGTAAATTATATTAAACGTTAATATGTTTTAAATAAAGTAATTAATTTTGACAAAATTGTGTAAATATTTAAAACTAAAAGGTACCCCTTTGTTTAAGCTGCCTGAGGAAAAAAGGGTAAGAAAAAATATCAGGTCCCGCCTTAATAATTAAACAAACACAACATAACCGAAGAATGTATCAAAATAATTAACATTTATTGTAGGAAATTATTATTATTATAAAGACAATAAATTAGTTAACAGTGTATAACACCGTGGGTAACAAGCGAGTTTCATCAGTCGCGAAAGCTTCTACCTGCTGAATCAGTTGGGTTTTCGAGATCGCGTCAATTTTGAGATGGCCATAATGTAGTCAATTTAGTTAATATTAAGTTTTACAATTATCAGATATACCTACACAATAAAATAAAGATAATAAAATAAATAAAAATAAATGTGACCATGAGCTATCTCCTTGACCTTTGTTTCTTACGGAACAGAAAATATTAATTGTACAACAAGGCTCTTTCACACCCTGGTATTGCTTCATTCTGAACCATACTTTTATAAGTAGAATGCTTTAAAATGTATCTCAAATTAAAAGATCAAAAACAAGCATCTTACATTCTCTTAATTGTACAGGGATCAAACAAAGAGAAGCGCCAACAAAATAACGGTTCCGCCAATAAAAGACACGTGATTAAATTATATACAACGTAACATGGAACGCAGTGTACATAACATAATACAGATTGGAATATGCCATAACACGAATATTATACCGATATTTGTACCAAAATAAAATAAAATAAAATGCAATCCGAATGTTAGGTCAAAATCGCGCTTAAAATAAAAATTAAAACCAAAAGCACAAAGTCGCGATAATTAGTGTTTTTAAATAAAAGTTACAATCAAAAGCGCTTATCTTTAAATTGTTCAAATTGCGTAATCAAGAAAAAGAATGCGAATGCTAAGTTAGATGACCTTCTACCTCAACTGCACAACAAAACACGAGGTTACAATACGCAATAATTACAAAAAAATAAACAAAAATTATTAACTTTGGTACAAACAAAATTTACGAACATTACGCATTTAGTTGCCTAGTTTTTAATGTAAATTACAGGTTCAAATTTTATACAGACATAAATAAAACGCAACAAAAAAATTTCGTTGTTTACACTCTAACAACCAGAGACCAAATGCCAAAACTTTTTCGCATCCCTCCATAAAAATTTGCAGGCCCTTAACGGGACTTTGTAAAAGTGCTATCTGACCGGCGCAGATCGACATGTGTTAAACCGATTATAAAAATTGCGGGTAATATTCTAATTTAAATATGTATCTTTCAACGTAAACGGAAGTTTTATTGTAACTTAAACCAAACACAGAAAATAATCTGATTTAACGTTAATAGCTTCAGGTGACCGTCCGTCGTCTGAACTTTTAACCTTGATGTTTATAATATTAAATAAACATATAGTTAGAGCATTACAATTTCAACAATTTCTAGTAAAAGTTGGTCTAGTTTATTTTAGTAACGTTCAAAGCTCACTATTCTATATTTCTTTATGGCAATCGTTAAATTTTTAAATGTTTACATAAAGATACGTTCGTCTTACACAGACACTGCTATGATGGAACGTAAGTGACGTTTTATTGAAGGCCTATATTTGTCGTTCTAGAAACGTTTTTTTAAAGTTTGAAATGTTCTATGTATGCAACCGATTCTGTTATATTGTAGCTACTGTTTTTATATGAAAAATAGATAATTAATTAAAATGCTCGAGAAAGTGGATCAGGCAGAAGTAATATAGTTGTATTAGTCTTACGGACCCATGAATTTTGAGTTATAACTTTTGACCTTAAGGTCATAGGTCAAAATTGTATACCAAATATGTTTGTCTTGTCAAGACAAACATGTTTGGAAATAAAAACAAAAACTAATTTTAAAGTTTAAGGAGAGTGGGTGTGGCCACCCTCCCAGAGGATTAAGTTAGATTTTTAAAAACCTTTGCATCCAGATCACCTTAAAATCCTCTATTGAATTGTGTATTCAGTTTTTTTTTAAACACCTCGGAGGAGATGATAAACAAACAGACAGGCAGAGATTTTAAGAAAATTAATATAATTAGATAAAATGAATCATAAACACGATATGTTTATTGCGATAATTGCATTTTTTTAACAAAAGATACAATTAATACATGCAGTTTGCATACATTATAACCTATTTATGGTTCTTTCAGCGTTCATCCTAAAATTCATTACAAGAAAAACTAGCTGCAACAAACTGTTTATGGAAAAATGACCTTTATCGGTATGGTGTGCGGCATGTTTTAAAAGCAATTTTTTTGTATTTGAAAAACATGGTGAAACCTGTTTATACCGCCAGCACTCGCACAATGCAAACAAAAAGATGAACTTGCTTTTCTATCTAAATTCTTACAAACTTGAAACAAAAAATATGTAACCGTTGATGTGTCAGTATCCCAGCAAATAAACTTTTGATTATCTTCGCAATTAACATTAAATAAGTAGTTGTTAAGGAAAATACGTATTACCAGTGCGCCATCGGTAAACAGGTTCTAATTTGAAAACCGCAAATCAGATAAGTGAAACAGAATTGCATGTTGTTATCTTATCACTTTATATGCACCTGCGTTGCGTTGCGTTGCGTTGTTATTTAATTAATGTGATTTTAAAAGATCTTTCAAAAAACTTGTTGTATGTCATTGCGCTTTGTACTATTGCATAACTTACATTCATCGTCGAGTACCGGTGCTATTCGTATTCGCTAATATTTGTTTTGGGCTGTTTATCGGTTTGTAGTTATAAAAATAGGCAACTACTCCTTACCATAGACGTAGATACCGTCGCACCTAATAACTATTACTGGCAGATAAAATAATTTCTTACGGAAACAATTATTACTTTGTATCTCTCGATCGCTAAAATAATTTATCTTTTGTCTACACGTTCCTCATATTTATTGTTTATGTTTGATAAAATTATATTTAGGGTAGTCTATGGTTGTATTTTTTATACAGTTCTCTTTTATTATCTTCTTCTGCAGCGTGAAAGCTTTCAATTCTATAACTGATAGGTACCGCCACGATCCCTATGCGACAAACAGAGCTACCAATCAGGTATGTTATATTTTGTTTATCAATAACCGTAACAAAGCTACGGCGATAAACTAGCAGTAGTAAATTGGCTGCACTGAAAATTCCAAGACCTGAGTTTTATTTGCTTACATTGTTTTCTTATATTTTATGACAGGCCGGCCGCTTAAAGGTTTAGATTTGTCTTACATTTAATTCGAAACTGGTTTGTTTACAACACATAATTCAAAAATAAATCGACGATACAACAAATTTTTATTTAATATTGTACCCATGATTAAACAATATATTGGTTTACCACCAACTCGCAATACCTAAAATAATTTTGAAAAATTTATTTAGAACCTCGTATTTATTTTCATTGGTGAAAAGGTAAATTGTCAAAATAGTTATTAAAAAATAGTACAACAAGTTATGCAGAAATGCATCAGTAAACAAAAATATTTTTTTATGAATTTTAATGATTAATTGATTAAGGTGTGGTCTTGCAAAACCAATTTCTTCAACATCATCCGATTTATTTTTCCAGTGACCGTCATTGGAAAAGTTTCCAAAAACTTTACTCCACCTCTTAGCCATTTTCTGTTTTCTAAGTTATTTTGGACATGTTTTACAATTTCTTCGGCCGATATTTTTCTAGCGATTGATTTAAGTTTGACAACAGCCATCGGATAGTTGCATTCGGTTTTGTGCGGCAACCCAACCACGACGGCCATTTCAATTGGTTCCAAATCTAAAATCACACTTTCTATTTCCACTGGTGATATGTGAAAGTTATTATATTTAAAACTTTCGCCGATTCGGTCAACAAAATAAAAACACATGTCCTTGTTATAATAAACCAAATCTCCAGTTTTTAACCAACCATCGGCGTCGAATCTTTCGGTCGAATCCCTGTTGAAATAACCGATGAACTGATTTGGCGATTTTACCCTTAGCTCTCCCACTTGATTCGGTCCAAGAACTTCATCTGTATCAACATCTACCACCTAAAATTTGATGCTAACATTTAAAAATAATAAAATAGTGTTTTTTACTTTAAAACAATTGCCTTTTTAATTGTTCCCACTGAATGTTTATTGTTTTTCCAAAGTTCTGTTCCGTAAGGTATAAGATCAAAGCAACCTTTGAACAATTCTGTTTGGCCGTAGCTGTAGTAAATGATTGTGTGTGATAGAACCGATTGTATCTCGTCCATATGATTTAAAGTTAATGGATTTCCGCCTAACATTAGCACTTTCAAGTTTTTTAGATTAACTCTATCTGGTATTGTAGTTCGTACTAGATGTAGAGCTTGCAATGGATTTAGAAAAGCCATATCAACTTCTTGATAAAATAACGTCCAAGGTTCATCGGTATTGAATGACGGGTATATAATTCTTCTGGAACATGATTCTACACTTAAATGGAGAAAAATTGAAAACACGCTCCAGTACGGATTTGAAATTGTATAAAAGATAAACCCAGGGTTCACGACAAATCTATTAAAAAAAAAGAAAGTAAGCTTTGGATGGAAAAAATTTTTTACTCGCCTATTGCGTAATGACAGCATGCTAGAATGATCAAAACAAATACCTTTTGGCATACCAGTAGTTCCACTACTAAAAATAATTTAAGAAAGCTTGTTTAGACTTTGTGGTTCGTAAACTTTAAATTGGTTCTCATCCTTATGGGGAAGAATGAATTTCGAAAAAGGTGTGTGAAGAGAGGTTTCCCCAAAAACAACTATGATGGTGTTAGTTCTAATATTTTTAATAATGTTTTCGACTAAAGGAACTGCTGAAGAAGCTGCAAAAATCATTTTTGGCAAAGTTTGTTGTAGTAAATAACTTGCTTCTTTCAAGCTCATTGTCGGTTCAATCGCTCCCATAATGGTACCAGTAAAGTACGAGGCAATAAATGGTACGGCACTGTTTAAATGATTGTACGTGCATATTGATATGTGATCGCCTGGTTTGATTCCTTTGTCGATCATTGCTAGTGCCGTTCGTATTGAACGTTGTAGAAGAGCCCCGAAAGTGTCTTCCTCTTTTGTGTATCCATCAATCTAAAAATAGTTTAATATTAGGAACCAAGTTTAGCGTGTTTATTAAGATGGGGTCATCAATTATATACCTAAAGGGTTTTAATAAAGCGAAATACGTGAAAGGTACTTCTTGGTACTTGATAGAACTGCAAAATTTCTTGTCATTCTTTTTCAATATTAATTTGTAAAAGCTAGCAAAAGTTTGGGATTTTATTAAATTCTAGAAAAAGCCCTGTATTAGGTTTTTCTATATTAAAAACGACGTACAGAGTAGTAGAAAAATCAAAATAACAATGAAAAGATTAAAAGAGGCGCATTTTAACAAGTGAAGTTTTTAGTTTGAATTGAAATAGATTGAAGATGGAAAAAAATAAACTCTATAAAAAAGTGCAAAAAAAGATAAACATTTAAATCTTTTAATCTTTTATTGGCCAATACTGATTAACTGTTACACTATCTATTAAAAATATAAAAATTAAAAATTCGTGGTTATTTTGAAGTTTGAATGTTTTGATCTGGCTAGTCTAGAGTTGGTTAAAATTAAAGCTGAGAGCATCCTGAATACGACACCGTCAAAATATAAAATTCTTTCCGCATTTCTTTTGAAACTATGACTCGTTAAAGATCGGTGCGCTCGGTAGATGAATTCTATAAGCCATTGCGACCATCGTCGATAATTTTCGATTTATTGTGTTTTTCAATTTTGCTGGGATCTAGGAGACATATTAATTGATTGATTTAGTTCTTTTTTTTGTTTACATTTTGTTTAAGACGCAAGATTTTCGCCTTTTTCGAAATAATAATAGACCAAATTAGTGCATTTCATTCACAATTTTTTTCTATGAACGGTAGATACCTCTGAAAAAAAAAGCCCATTGAATATTTTTAGCATTGCTGGTTTTCTCGATCTTATTCCAATCCAACTGCCTACAGTGATAAGCAATACCCAGAATTTTGTTTCATGTTGTGAATAGAATGTATTTTAATTATAGGAACTGCATGCACAAGCAATTTCCGCGTCCGTATTTTGCGGAAGTATAAACAAACAAAGAATGCTACGTTCGCAAGGAATTATTGTAACCTTGCAAGCTAAGCATCCCAACACGCCAGACGGTATATAATGAGGCGAACGAGTCAACAGAAGACAGACCCAGAGTACGATACGGCGTAGTAACCAAAGTGACTAGTGCGATCCCAGCAGTTCCGCGTTCCTATATGGCGCTTACTCGCATTCCGCTCTCGCAGCAAACGCATTAACATTAAACAACTAACAGCGCGGTTATTGTAAGTTAAAATAAACTCGTATTCGCAAACTCAACGTAGTTTTTCTCTGATGCAAACCGGCGCCTAGAACTAACCCCTAGCCGCCACAGTGGTGACCCCCGACGTGATGTATTTGATCAGAGAAAGGTCACCGTTCGAAGACTTCACCGCAGAATTCAGAAACAACGGTGCAACGTCTTATCCAGTGACGACCATCATCATATTTTTCGTGATCGTCCTGTTCGCCGCCAAACACTGGTAAGACTCCGACGCACATACGAGTAATGGGAGGTTCTGAATCTAAGGAAGAGATCATCGTGCAGAACGCAAACGGCAGCGCATCTGCCACCCTAAACACCGCCGAAACTCTCCACACAATCACCGTCGTATTATTGGTATTAATCATCATCCGGTTCGCCGCAAAGGACCTCTGCGCATTTCACAAGAGGAAGGTAAACCGCGCGGCCACCAAGCTCCAGGCACAAGCGACAGTGTAACCTTCGAGACGACATCAGATCACACTGGCTGCCGCGAACAAACGAAAAATGGCCCCCACAATCGCAACCGCTTCCGCGAACCTCACGACGCCTACAACGACCCCCGCAATCGAACGCGTAGGCGTACGCATCCCTCCATTTTGGCCGGAAGACCCTCTCATGTGGTTCCTGCAAATCGAAGGCCAATTCGCTTTAGCTGGGATCATCGCGGACGAAACAAAATATAACTACGTGATCGCCAATATAGATACCAAGCATGCCACGGAGGTACGCGACATCCTTCAATCACCGCCGACCGAGGGCAAATACGACACCCTCAAAAGGAACTAGTCAATCGCCTCAGCGCATCGAAATCGCAAAAGATACAGCGATTGCTTGAAGGCGAGGAACTCGGCGACCGCAAGCCATCGCAGTTCCTACGACACCTGAAAAACCTCGGTGGGAGCACCATCCCTGACGACTTCCTACGAACCCTATGGCTCAACCGTTTACCGGCAACGATGCAGGCGATTCTGGCAACGCAGACCCACGACGACCTCGATAAAATAGCCGTGCTCGCCGACGCCGTAAACGAGACGCTCGCATTCAAAAACGTATATACGTGCGACGCACGAACCCCCGCATGGACGCCGAACCCCGACGCAACAGGCAACCCGCGTTCCGACAATCACAACCACCATCTCGAAGCCGTTCCAATTCGAGAGATCGACATCGAAATTACGACCCCAATAACACTGCCACATGTTGGTACCACCAAGTTTTCAAAGGCCGAGCGAGAAAATGCCGCGAACCGTGTGATTTCCCTTCGGGAAACGGACAAGGCAGTCGATAAACGCGGCCAACGACAGCCTCAACATAACCCCGCGCCGCCTCTTCTTGCACGAGCGGGCCACACGACAAAGATTCCTAGTGGACACCGGCGCGGACGTCTCAGTTTTTCCCCGCAAGTTAGTTAACGGACCACGACACAAAACATCATACGAGCTGACAGCAGCGAACGGATCCAACATCGCGACATATGGTTTCATAACCCTCAGCCTCAATTTAGGCTTACGACGATCTTTCACCTGGCGTTTTATAATAGCAGACGTAACGAACCCCATAATCGGAGCCGACTTTCTGCACCACTACGCCTTGCTGGTGGACATCCACAACAATAGGATCACCGACCCGTTAACAAACATATCACGAGCCACTGGAGTGACCTCAGACCACGAACGGCCTACGATACGCGAAATCTCAGGGACGACACCGTTCCACGAAATTCTCAAAGAATTTCCCGAGATCACGAGACCTTCGGGCGCACCGCACGTGCCAAAACACGAAACGAAGCATTACATTCGAACCACTCCAGGGCCACCAATAACTTGCAAACCACGCCGCCTTGCACCCGACAAATTGAGGATTGCAAAACATGAATTCCAGTCCGTGGTCGACATGGGCATCGCTCGCCCGTCAGACAGCAGTTGGGCATCACCGCTGCACATGGCACCGAAAAACGGCCATGACTGGAGGCCTTGCGGAGACTACAGGCCCCTCAACGCCCGAACAATCCCTGATCGCTACCCCGTGCCACACATAGAAGACTTCGCGCAAGGACTCCGAGGAAAAACCATATTTTCGACAATAGATTTGGTACGAGCATATCACCAAATCCCAGTTGCAAATGAAGACATTCCGAAAACCGCAATTACGACACCTTTCGGACTGTACGAATTCCCCTTCATGTCTTTCGGACTACGAAACGCCGGCCAGACTTTTCAGCGTTTTATCGACGAGGTAACCCGAGGTTTGGACTACTGTTACACCTACCTCGACGACATACTCGTAGCCTCCACATCCGAAGACGAGCACAAAATCCATTTACGAACACTGTTCACGCGCTTACAGAGGTATGGGATACTCATTAACCCAACGAAATGCCACTTAGGCGTCACGAACGCACGTTTCCTCGGATACCAAGTCTCGAGCAAGGGCACGACACCACTGGCGGACAAAGTGGACGCAATCAGGAATTTCCCCACGCCGACAACGGCCAAACAATTGAGACAATTTTTGGGCATGATAAATTTCTACAGGAGATTTATACCAGGAATTGCCGAACTGCAGGCACCGCTAAATGACCTGCTCAAACGCAACATTAAAGGCGCAAAACCAATCGAATGGCAGACCAAAGCAAACGAAGCTTTCGATGCCTGCAAAGAAAGACTGGCACAGGCCACGATGCTCGCACACCCCGAACCCGGAGCAACCCTTGCCATAGTCACTGACGCCTCAAATAACGCAATCGGAGCCGCTCTCCAACAACGCATCGACGACGACTGGGAACCACTCGCATTCTTCTCCAGGAAACTTTCAAGCGCAGAGAGAAAGTACGGGACCTACGACAGAGAATTACTAGCGATCTACCAAGCCATAAAACACTTCAGACACATGGTTGAAGGTAGAGAATTTTCTGTTCGTACGGACCACAAACCCCTGGTATACGCATTCCGCCAAAAGCCGGACAAATGTTCCCCCGCCAATTTCGTCACCTAGATTTTATATCCCAATTTACAACAGACATCCGTCACATCTCGGGCACGGAGAACGTCGTTGCGGACGCGCTATCCCGCATCGAAACAATCGCCACAGCCCCGATCGACTTCGAAAGTCTCGCAAAAGCACAGGCCACGGACAATGATCTGCAAACGCACCTGCGTCCAGGGAATTCACTCCAACTAAAAAAGTGATTCTCCCCAACACGGACACAGCCGTATACTGCGATCTGTCCACCGCCAACGCCAGACCTTTCGTCCCTACAACCCACCGCCAGCACATTTTCAACACAATGCACAATCTGGCGCACCCGGGAACGAAAGCCACAACAAAGCTCGTCAAACAGCGTTACGTTTGGCCATCCATTGACGCCGATTGCCGACAATGGACACGCGCATGCATACAATGCCAACGATCAAAAGTCACGCGACACGTAAAAACACCTTTCGGAACGATAGCGAACCCATCCACACGTTTCGAGCACATTCATATCGACATAGTGGGACCGCTCCCCATATCGCAAGGCAAACGTTACTGCCTCACCTGTGTCGATAGATTTTCACGCTGGCCCGAAGCATACCCAATCGAAAATATCGAAGCCGAAACAATCACGCGCACGTTTTACAACGAATGGATCACACGCTTCGGTGTCCCGCTGCGAATAACCACAGACCAAGGGCGACAATTCGAATCACAACTGTTCAAACAGTTCAACAAACTCCTCGGCACCACACATTTGCGAACAACGGCCTACCACCCGCAATCGAATGGGATGGTGGAGCGTTTCCACCGCCACCTCAAAGCCGCCATCCGTTGCCACGAAACGAAACAGTGGACCGACGTACTACCCACGATTTTACTAGGACTACGAGCAGCATGGAGGGAAGACCTGAACTCATCTGCAGCCGAACTGGTATACGGCGAACCCCTGAGACTCCCTGGCGAATTCCTAGTACCAAAACAAACGCCCGCAACGGACCCGATAAATTACATAACGAACCTCAAACGCTACTTCGCAGAATTAAGCCCCACAGCTGGAACAAACCACGCCAAACCAAACACATTCATTTTTAAAGACCTACAAACGGCCCAACAGGTATTCGTTCGACGCGACGCAGTAAAGACGCCACTCGAACAACCGTACGAGGGACCATTCCCGGTTTTAAAACGAGGAGATAAAACCTTAACGTTAAAAATAAGGGATCGCGAAACGACCGTCTCCATCGACCGCACGAAACCAGCCTACGTAGAAGGGAACCACACGCAGACGACGCAAACTTCAAGGACAACCTCGCCCACCACGGATCATCAAGGAAACACCGCCTCCAAACGAACACCACACACCATAACAAAGTCCAGAAGACACGTTCATTTTCCCAAGCGCCTGCATTAAGCGCGCACGCAAAATAATAAAGCGGCAAGGTAAAGCATACGCAAAATTAAACATTTTTGCCCACCAGCTCCGTTTTATCGTGGGATTTACCCACTAAGGGGGACCCATATAGGAACTGCATGCACAAGCAATTTCCGCGTCCGTATTTTGCGGAAGTATAAACAAACAAAGAATGCTACGTTCGCAAGGAATTATTGTAACCTTGCAAGCTAAGCATCCCAACACGCCAGACGGTATATAATGAGGCGAACGAGTCAACAGAAGACAGACCCAGAGTACGATACGGCGTAGTAACCAAAGTGACTAGTGCGATCCCAGCAGTTCCGCGTTCCTATATGGCGCTTACTCGCATTCCGCTCTCGCAGCAAACGCATTAACATTAAACAACTAACAGCGCGGTTATTGTAAGTTAAAATAAACTCGTATTCGCAAACTCAACGTAGTTTTTCTCTGATGCAAACCGGCGCCTAGAACTAACCCCTAGCCGCCACATAATCAATCACCCACGGCGTTCCAAGGCTCCAAGAAAAGGTCATTAAATCCACATCAATGCATCAAAAAACAGCACTCGTAATGAGCACTATACACAGTTTTAATTTATCTTTGACATACACGGGATCAGCAAGATCAAATCCCGTAGTCTCAAAAACACGAGATCACAAAGAGCCGTTTAAAATTTTTTTCAATTTTAGCAAATTTTCAACAAACGAGAAACAATCCTACGTAATTTCTTTATCTAATATTTTTTTGTTAACTTCCCAAAAACCTTTCCACAAACTTCCAATATTAACTTTCAAAAACCTCTTGAATCTGTTTGGCATTGCTAATTTTCTCTATTTTATTACAATTCAACTGTCTAAAGAGATTAGTAGCGCCCACAAAATGTCTATAGTCAGAATAGATAGTGTTTTGGTTTCCAAACAAGCACACTTTGAAACGTTATTTGATTCAATCTTTGAATATTTGATCTGATGCAGCATACCACATCAAACAAAACTTCTATGATTCCCATGATCCGATAAAACATGAGCTAGGACTAATGAGTTTTCTCCCACCATTTAGACATAGAAAAAAATTTTGGAGCTACACATGTTTGAGATTCTTTAATTTTTTCTCTTATTTTTTTAAGTTTAGCAACAACGCCAACTTCTTCAGTATTTTGTGCTTTTTCTGTAATTTTGTTACCAGTCCATTAAAACGTCATCTTTTCAAGTAGAATCTGCTGTTTGTTTAAAACTTAAAGCTTAATTAACTCCATCAACAACTGTAGAAGAGTCTTCTTTGAATCTAGTTTTCATTCATCTTTTTTTCTCAGTAATGACTTCGGTTTTTTACATCATACATACATAATGCATCATAAAATTAATTAAATTCACGTTTTCACAAACAAACTGTATTACATGAAATTAATTTGATTTTTTCTCCTTACTCCTCTTCTTCTCCTTTGTATAACTACCTTCTCATCTTTTCTAATTTCTTCTTCTCTTCTAATCTATGTTTTATATTTTGAGTATTTTTTTGTTTCTTTTTTTCTCTTTATTGTTTCTCTTTTCTTTATTACCACTTTCGCCCACTCTATCCTTTTCTCTTTTTTTTTCTACCGGCTCTTGTCGCACTCTCTCCTCTTCTCTCAGTTCTCCAGATTCCTTACTTATGTGTTCTAAGTTCTCCCACCATTTTCTATAATCTACATATTTTGTCCTCTCTTTCAACCAATATTTGTTTTTCTTTTCCTCACTCCCTACCCTAAACCTAACTATAATTCTTTTCCTATTGTATACTTTCCTTTTTAATTCTTCCCGCTCTTTCCTGCGCCTGCGAATCCACATTACTCCTTACTATCTCTCCTTCTACCTATCATCCTTCTCTTCTTATTTTTGTTATCTCTTCTCTTGCGTACCCTTCTCTTTCGTAATATAACTTCCTTTCCTCTTCTTCATACTTTAGCCTTTGCATTTCTATTTCTTTCCAGCACTTGTTAAAAATCTCTCTTTTTTAATTTCAATCTTTTCCTCATATTTCATTGCAATTTTTCCTGTCTGTGTTCTTATTTTTTCTATCGATTTTCTTGTCCATTGTGTATCCCGATGTTTTTCTTTCCAATTATAGTGCCACTTCTTAAATTCTTTGCAGTTCCATCCATTTTTTTAACCCCATAATTGCGTTCCATATCTCATAGATTTGTATTAGAAGGTTTTCTTATCTAAACCATTCTAGAATGTTTCAATGACTTTTCCGTAATTTTCTCTAGACTGTGGATAAGTGTGACAATTTGTCTTGTTTCACTGCCTTCAGTTATTGCTTGCAAAATAAATTAAATTTTATTGTAGTTACGTAGATTTTTATAAGTGAAATGCGTGTGTAACGACATCTCGTGTAATAAGAACACGTATAAATAATATAAACTAAGTAATGTCAATAGCTAATTGTAACAACGATTGAATGTTTAAATGCAAATCGATATCTTAACGATAATTTAGAATGCATAACACACTCGTGTCGATAAAGCCAAGTATTTCTGTACAGTAGCCTACACCCACGAAAAAACACCTGATCCGCATTTCGCTCTTATTATGAGCTCATCAGATGTGTATACTTAAGTGCGGTATACAACTGTACAAGAAGGCGGTTGGTCTTTTAAACTCTCGTGGAGCAATGAACATAAGTGAAATGTGTGGCTAACTACATCTTGTGTAATAGGGACACGTATAAATAGTATAAGTAATGCCAACAGATAACTGTAATCGTTATCTAATCGATGAAGTGAAAAAGTGCTTCCCTAGCAAACACATTTTGCTAATTGTCGCAATTCTAGTATTTGATAGTGGAATAATGAAAGTATATAAAGTTCCTTTCAAAACTCAAAAATTACTTCAAGTTGATCCGAAGACACCGCCCAATTTTGATTTATCTGAAAGTGTAAGAATTGAGGTCTCTACGGCACCATGATTGAAACAAAAACATCTTCCGAAATTAGACCTTGAACTTTCTTTTGTTTGTTTTTGTTCCAGTTATCTGTAAGTGTTTTTAAAAAATAAGTTCTCATGTATGAATGTAAGTTTTGGCCGCCGTAGTTGCTAAGATTCTTATCTTCCGGGTTGGCCCGTATTCGTCCTTCTCTCTTTCTTTACATTTGTACATTAGACGCTTCTATGGTGAGGATATCTACCAAAAACCAGGAAACTGGATAACTTACGGAAGAAAAAGAATTAACTGCTATCCTCACTAGTATACCTACGACGATGTCGAAACCAGGAGGTAACGCCCACTTTTGTGAACATTCGTCATCGCATTGCAACAAATCGTGCAAGAAGAACATAGTGAAAAGGCGTTCACTCGAGAAAGAGTACGTTATACTTATCATCAACTGCATATAACGTAAACAGAACTATACCAGCTACATTTACTACCGAGCAGCATACTGGATAAAAAAACCTAGAACAGCATAACGAACATGGGGAATACCACCGACAATCTACCACCAACAAGTATATCAAAAAGTTTATTAAAACTAAGTACCAAGCACCACCAAACTAGTCAAAAAGAAAACAGATGTAAACTTGTCGGACCACCCACTCACCAAAGACTGCATATTAAGACTGTCAAAAGAGATGAACTATGCCATAGCTCCCAACAATATACCCACGGAAGAGATAATAGCTAATGTGGAAAGTGCCATCAGAAAGTTCCTGGTTGAAAAAGCAGAGGAAATACGCCCCGACACTTGCAACATTCGAAAACTCCACGGAGGAACATCACTCGCGCAGAAGGAACTGCATTGAAAGACCTCAGAAACCATCAAGAAATTATTGTGACACGCATAGATAAGGGCAACACCACAATAATCATGAACAACGAAGACTACAAAATGAAGATCAAATCACTACTTTTAAGTTAATAAACAATTGTTTGCTTCTTTGTTCTTCTTTATAATTTTATATGATTAACAGTAATTTTTTTTGTAATTTTTACAAATTATTTTTTTGTATGTAGTTATTTTTTTATTTTTATTTAACTTTTAATTCAAAATTTTTATTGTTATTCAACTTTCTATTTTTTTCTTTAGTAAATAAGAAAAAAGTTTTATTAAAATGTAAAGAGAAATGTATTTAAATTTTTTGTATATTTTTTAAATAAATAAAACCATTTTTTGATGAGAAACTTTAATTAAAACAGCTATAATAGTTTCGAAATTATCTTTAACTAAACAAATTTTTACACACAATTATGTTTAAACAATCACGCATTTTTGTCATTAATTAGTAGAAAACCAAATTTATTAAAAAATCCTCGAACAAAAGTTAAAAACAGGTATAATTTTTGCTGTTTCACTGAGTTGAACGTTAATGAAACAATATGTTACCATGATAAGGTATAGGTACACAATTGATAACTGTATTGGTGGTGCATTTGAGAAAGTACTAAACACTGTTAGTCGTCTACATTTCATAAATTTGTCTAAATTATCTTTGTTTTTTTTTATCTTTAAATCAAATATGTGATTATGTTTTACTTCTGCAGGTACAACTAGTGCTATTCGGACACTATAAAGTGAACAAAAGATCTCAACATAAAAAATATGGCAGAGGTACTATCTTTACCCCATCCTGTTTCTTACTTAAAAATTATGATACTGTTTTTAAGAAATGAGATAAACTTACATAATCCAAAATTTGTTGATATCTAAATTTCACAGCATTTTTAAAACCACCTTGATGTTAAATTTTATGACGTACCTGTGCTATTTTATCTTTATTTTTGGTCATTTGAGAGTAGTAATAGTGACCGACTCCTTTAGGATCCGGATCAGTTTCAAGGTTAGAGGTGTAGATCACATTATTAACAACTGCAAAATTTATTATTTAATAAATTGTAGATATAACAAATCAGAAAATTACTTACTTTTATAGTCATCCATTTCTATTTCTGTTGTTATTAATTGCAGAGCAAATTACTTAAAGAACGTAAACTAAAGATTTCTTGTAACTTAAAACCAACACTGAATATAATGTGATTTATCATTAATAGCAACGTATTGAGTGTAAGCGCGAAATCATACTGCCCGAAACCGCCGCAGGTGACCGTGCGTCTTTTGGACTTTTAACATTGATGTTTATAATATTAAATAAATTCATTAAACTAAAGCGTAATTGATATAGTTACATTTTCAACATTCCCACTTGCTGAAACAATAATCACTTAATATTCAAGGTTTTACGATTATCCCTAAATCTTGATTTTGGCAATGGTTTTGTTAAGATGCCCGTTAAGATGACGTGATTGACGTGTGTTTACTTCATTTTCGGCTAATGCTTAAGCAGCATTATTATCGCAATATTATTGTTAGAGTTGTTTGTTCTTAACCAAAATCAGTTAGAATGCCACGTACCCATGTAGGTGGATGTTTCAAATAACGCGATATATTCTGCGTCCATAGTAGAGACTGCTGTTGTAGATCGTGACATCCACAAGATAGATGTCTTTCTCAGAACTAAAATTACACCACTTGTAGAACGACTGTCATATTGATCATTGCCAAAACTTTCATCGCTATATGCTGAGAGCTCTAGTTTTTCATTGGAACAGATACCAAAAGTTAGACTCACATCTGTTGTTTCCTTTAGGTACCGAAGCACACGCTTTTCGGCATTACAATGTGACGAAGTTGGTGACGATAGGAACTGACCTAATTTTAAAATAATGTGAGATAGCTTGTCGGTACGGAAATGTTGACTCCCACTTTTCGTTAGCATTTTCTTTAGTTGTGCGCCCACGTTTCACATTTGGATCCGCAAGTATAGAAAGTGAATTACACTTGTCCATGTTAAAAAAACGTTCCAAAATCTTCCTTGTATACACTCTCTAGAAAAATTGTACTTTAGGTAAAGTGCTCGGATTTTTTTAAATTTCTACCAAAATTAGCCTACATGCTACTGATCATAAATATGCAATAAAATTTTGTCGCTCTCAAGAACTGAATTTTTTAAAAATAATTTTTGAAAAAATTTTGAAAATTTTTGGGTTGGTTTTTTTGCATTTTTGCACGTTTCAAACAATTCTAAGACATTTATTTTTCAGTGAGAAAAAACTTTCAAAAACTTTTGGGCCACCTAACCTAACTCTAACCCAACCAAATACGTCAGAGGTGTGACACAAGAGGGAGCGCGGAAGTTGAAGTAGAGTAAAAAGAGAAAGTAAGAGCAGGTGGGTTTGTTGTGTTTCTTGTGAAATGGATCACATTCGACAAGTTTTTTTTAAGAAGAAAATTGTAATAACTGTAACCTACCAACCAACATCGTTCACCCCCGATCGCACCTCCCAACCAACGCCGTTTACCTCAAACCACATGCAAACATGTAATTTTTTTAAGAAGAAAATTGGAATAACTGTAACCTACCAACCAACACCGTTCACCCCCGACAACCAAAAAAGAAAAGTGTGAAATGTCGACGGAGTTTGGGTGTTTGGGGGAATTGAAAGGGGGTCAGGCAGGGTGTTCATGGAAGTCGTGAACGACCGTACTGCAGACACCCTGTTGGCATGTATTAAAAAATACATAGAACCGGGAACCACCATTTATTCCGATTGCTGGGAAAGGTATTCCGGGCTCACCGACCACCCCAACTACACCAACCTGCAGGTGAACCACTCCCTCTATTTCAAGAACCCCGAAACCGGAGTCCACACCAACTCAATCGAGTCCACATGGTAACCTAACCTAACCTAACCTAACCTAACTTAACCTAACCTAACCAACCCCACTATTCTAGGCGACACACCAAAACGAGCGGCCCCTATGCTAACCGGCAGAAGACCTTCCTGGGAGGATACCTCGCCCGGTATATTTTCCTCAAGATGGTCAAATCTTTGAATCAAGACCCACTGATTCTATTTTTCATGCTTGCCCGAGACCTGTACGACCCAGCCATGCCTGTTCCACCGATCAAGACTGAAGAAGGAGACGACCCTGACAATTTTGATATGCAATTTGATTTTATATAATTGTCCCCAAAATTTTTTCTTACTGAAAAATAAAAGTCTTAGAATTATCTGAAACGTGCAAAAATGCAAAAAAACCGACCCAAAAATTTTCAAAATTTTTTCGAAAATTATTTTTAAAAAATTCAGTTTTTGAGAACTACAAAATTTTATTGCAGTAGACCAAGGGCTATCACTGGTAAAAATTTGAAGCAATTCCGAGCACTTTACCTAAAGTACAATTATACGCACTACATCAGAGAGTGCGTATACACTCTCTGATGTACACGAATAGTCTTAGATTTTCATCTCGTTCAATTTTTAAACCTAAGTACTAATCAGTCCCAGAGATGTTGACCTCAAATTTGGTTTTCATTTTTACAAATCCATTGTCTACATACAGTGTACAATAAAGACCATTACTTAGGTTGACGTACACACAACGATAGAGTAAGGCCACAATTAGGCAAAAATTTGTCAAATTTATTGTGCCATTGACGTGGCGCCTGCTTTAATCTGTATAGACTTTTGTTCAATCGACATACCCGATTTGTCCCATCTTCAAAAGTAACAGGTTGCTTTATGTAAATTTCTTCGGTGAGGTCTCCAAGAAGGAACGCAGTCTTCACATCAAAAATAGCTATTTTCATGTCATACTTTGCTGAAAACACTCTTTAATAACAAGCCGTGATTTTAGACGTTCGATATTTCCTTCTGCATCAGTCTTCTCTCTAAACAACCACATATTGTTTATGGCGTGTCGCCCTTCAAGTAGTTTAGACAATGTTTATGTGTTATTTTTATAAGTCAAATAGGCGTCTAACAACATTTCGTGTAATAAGGGGCACATATAAATAGTATAAACTAAGCAATGCTAACATATAACTGTAACGACGATTGAATGTTTTGAATGTTTATAACAGCGTGGGGTAGATCTAGTAGATGGCCATCAATTTTTCGTTTACAACGAAAGGCCATACGAATCATCTACGATATAGGTTATATGGATGACTGTAGATACTGTTTTTGTGACGGCAAACATCTTAACTTTTCCATCGATGTACATCTACGAAACTATGAAATATGTTAAAAGTAACATCTCCAAATTCGAAACTGGTTATCATATGTACCCTACTAGGTATAAAAAATATAATCAAGCCAACTTCAATCAGACTATGCAAAACAGAAAAGAGTTTTGAATTCCAAGGGGTTCAATTTTTTAATCACTTGCCAAGATCGGTTTAGGTACTTCCCATAACCGTAAAAAAAACTGTAAAAACAATGTTATTAAGGAAAGCCTTCTATTCGTATAATGAATACTTATCTTATAATCTCACATCAAATGATTTTTAACTGTACTTACTATGTTTGTGATGTCTGTTTGTATGTATCCTATATGTATGTGTATGTTATATATGTATATATATATATATACAAATACTTTATTATTTACATATTTATATTTGACGGGTTTAAAACTTGTAAATATTTTCTTCTATATAGACGATTGTAAGCACTATTCTGTGATACTAACATAATAAACTATTATTATTATTATTATTATTATTATAATGCAAATCGTTATCTAAGCGTTAAACACTCTAGTCGATAAAGCCAAGTATTTTTGTACAGTAGCGCACCTGATGCGCATTTCGTTGTAAAGAAATACTTGGCTTTATCGACTCGAGTGTTTATTGCATTCTAAGTTATCGCTTAGATATTTCTTTTACAGTTGTTGGTTCATGTGTAGCTATGAAAGCTTGCTCTTCCGTAATAACTGGTAATTTCAAACGATTCCGTAATGGATAGGGGTCTCTAGAAACCTCTTTATCAAGTTTCTTTTCTTCTTGAATTGTTACAGGTTAACTTGGTTCATCTTAATGTTCTTCTTCAGATTTAAGATCAAGTTCTGTCAAAGTAATCAACGATAATTCGTTGACAATCACATTTCGAACTATTTTTACCTTAAGTGTATTTGGCCACCAGACTCGAAATGCACGTTGTGCAAATTCGAGCTCAACTAGTTTGACCTTTTCATTTTTTTTAGGCAATTTTTGAACAAAATTGTTTTTCAAGAAGAACCTTAGCATCACTTCCAAAACCAAATATGTGTGACAAATCAGGTTTTCGTTCATAAACTGCATAGTTGAAAGCTTCACTCCATAACATTTTAGAAAAACTGCGGCTAAGAAGCACCTTAGACCATTTACGTTTTGACGTTCAGCGCGTCCGTTTGATTGATGGCAATAGGGTGGTGTTAACCCATGATGAATCTCTTGATGTCGAAAAACCTCTTTTATTTGCATTCAAACTCTCTTGCGGTGTTTGATCAAACTTGTCTAATTAAATGATCTGCTGCCTTTGCTTTTGCATTTAAATCTGTCATTGCTTCTACTGCTTTGTTCTTATGTTTCATTAATGAAATAAATCGATATCCTAAGTAATCTTCAGTAAAAATTATCATGTAATTTGAACCTCCAATAGATTATTTGGACCAACGGTGTCAAAAGGTATAAGTTGTCCAGTGGTTTTTGCACGACTTACGCTTTCATTAAACGTTTCACGACATTGTCGTACGAGCATACATGTTTCACAAAACGGAAATCTTCTTATCGATGATTTCCATTCCAGTGACAGAATTGCCCTTTGCCATTTTAAGTAATGTTTGGTAATTACAATGACCAAGGCGATGATGCCAAGTTTTGAGTGAAACAGGTGTTGACTTCGTCGAGATGTTAACTTCAGTTAAGAAAATTACACAAAATTATATAATTTACCTAAAGTTCAGCTTCCAACAGTAACCACTTCGCCATTTTTTTTAAGTGTAAGAGTCGTTTTGGTAATATTCGATACGACGCCCATGTCTGCTGTTTGTCTAATCAAAAACAAATTTTTGCTATTTTCAGGTACATAATATGCATTTGTAATCGTTTGTGGCAACCATTTGCCATCTACAAAGCACTCAACCCGAATGTTACCCAAACACATGTGCTGTGTAGCACCGGAACCAGCTTCAGATACAAAAGCTTCATTGTCGTTCGTAGAATTACAATTGTTAACATTAGCCTGAGTTGCTTCATCAGCTGCCTTTTTACGACACTCATTTTTGTAATGTCCTCTTTTATGACAATAACCGCACTTTATCTACTTGGATTTCTTGTTGAACAATTGCGCACTGTTTGGAATAGATCTGTGATGGAAAAGAGCCATTGATATGTCTTCGGATTGAGGTTTCACCGTCCACATTTTGTCTAAACTTTCTTATTTTAGTAATCGAGGTAGAAGTTCAGCCATTGTTTGTTTATCTTTTGGTACAGAATCCCACGACGAAATGATGACTTGAAAATTGATCGGTAGTGAATGTAACACTTTTGTAATAACCGCTGCTTCGCTTTGCTCATGGCTGACGTCTTATAATTTTGTTGTCATGGCTTTAACTTTTGCTAAGTAAGTAAGCACATTGTCAGTCGGTGATTTTTTGTAGTCATAGAACTCTTGGAGTAACATATGCACGCTCGTCTCATTTCGATGTTAAAAGTGTTTTGAGTCGAGTTCACATTTCCGCTGATATTTTACAACCCATTATATGTCTGACCTGATCAGCTTCTATTGCGTTGACAATAATCATTCTTGCTTTTTAAAATTGTCTTGCAAATAAAACGTAATAAGCAGTGTCTAACACTTTAACAAATATGTTCTTAATATATTTACTTGCACATAATGGTTTAGCATCTGTGACCCATAACTGTTGTTATTTGAGCCGATTAAAAAACGGGACAAGCTAACTAAAGACATCCAGGATAAAATCCCTAACCACCGCTAGAGTACAGTGATAAATGTAGTAATATCAGCAATAAAATAAAACACAAGCATGGTGATAACGTAAATTATAATAAACGTTAATTTATTTTAAATAAAGTGATTAATTTTGACAAGCTTGTGTAAATATTTAAAGCTAAAAGATACCCTTCTGTTTAAGCTGCCTGAGGAAAAAAGGGTAAGAAAAATCTCAGGTCCCGCCTTAACAATTAAACAAACACAACATAACCAAAGAATGTATCGAAATAATTAACATTTATTGTAGGCAATTATTATTATTATATAGACAATAAATTAGTTAACAGTGTATAACACCGTGGGTAACAAGCGAGTTTCATCAGTCACGAAAGCTTCTACCTGCTTATTCAGTTGGGTTTTCGAGATTGCGTCAATTTTGAGATGTAGTCAATTTAGTTAATATTAAGTTTTACAATTATCACATATACCTACACAACAAAATAAAGATAATAAAATAAATAAAAATAAATGTGACCATGAGCTATCTCCTTGACCTTCGTTTCTTACGGAACAGAAAGTATTAATTGTACAACAAGGCTCTTTCACACCCTGGTATTGCTTCATTCTGAATCATACTTTTATAAGTAGAATGCTTTAAAATGTATCTCAAATTAAAAGATCAAAAACAAGCATCTTACATTCTCTTAATTGTACAGGGATCAAACAAAGAGAAGCGCCAACAAAATAACGGTTCCGCCAATAAAAGACACGTGATTAAATTATATACAACGTAACATGGAACGCAGTGTACATAACATAGTACAGATTGGAATATGCCATAACACGAATATTATACCGATATTTGTACCAAAATAAAATAAAATAAAATGCAATCCGAATGTTAGGTCAAAATCGCGCTTAAAATAAAAGTTAAAACCAAAAGCACAAAGTCGCGATAATTAGTGTTTTTAAACAAAAGTTACAATCAAAAGCGCTTATCTTTAAATTGTTCAAATTGCGTAATCAAGAAAAAGAATGCGAATGCTAAGTTAGACGACCTTCTACCTCAACTGCACAACAAAACACGAGGTTACAATACGCAATAATTACAAAAAAATAAACAAAAATTATTAACTTTGGTACAAACAAAATTTACGAACATTACGCATTTAGTTGCCTAGTTTTTAATGTAAATTACAGGTGCAAATTTTATACAGACCAAAAATAAAATGCAACAAAAAAAAATTTGTTGTTTACACTCTAACAACCAGAGACCAAATGCCAAAACTTTTTTTCGCATCCCTCCATAAAAAAATGCAGGCCCTTAACGGGACTTTGTAAAAGTGCTATCTGACCGGCGCAGATCGACATGTGTTAAACCGATTATAAAAAAATTGCGGGTAATATTCGAATTTAAATATGGATCTTTCAACGTAAACTGAAGTTTTATTGTAACTTAAACCAAACACAGAAAATAATCTGATTTAACGTTAATAGCTTTAGGTGACCGTCCGTCGTCTGAACTTATAACCTTGATGTTTATAATATTAAATAAACATATAGTTAAAGCATTACAATTTCAACAATTTCTAGTAAAAGTTGGTCTAGTTTATTTTAGTAACGTTCAAAGCTCACTATTCTATATTTCTTTATGGCAATCGTTAAATTTTTAAATGTTTACATAAAGATACGCTCGTCTTACACAGACACTGCTATGATGGAACGTAAGTGACGTTTTATTGAAAGCTTATATTTGTCGTTCTAGAAACGTTTTGTTAAAGTTTGAAATGTTCTATGTATGCAACCGATTCTGTTATATTGTAGCTACTGTTTTTATATGAAAAATAGATAATTAATTAAAATGTGCTCGAGAAAGTGGATCAGGCAGAAGTAATATAGTTGTATTAGTCTTACGGACCCATGAATTTTGAGTTATAACTTTTAACCTTAAGGTCATAGGTCAAAAATTGTATACCAAATATGTTTGTCTTGTCAAGACAAACATGTTTGGGAATAAAAACAAAAACTAATTTTAAAGTTTGAGGAGAGTGGGTGTGGCCACCCTCCCAGAGGATTAAGTTAGATTTTTAAAAACCTTTGCATCCAGATTACCTTAAAATCCTCTATTGAATTGTGTATTCAGTTTTTTTTAAACACCTCGGAGGAGATGATAAACAAACAGACAGGCAGAGATTTTAAGAAAATTATTATAGTTAGATAAAATGAATCATAAACACGATATGTTTATTGCGATAATTGCATTTTTTTAACAAAAGATACAATTAATACATGCAGTTTGCATACATTATAACCTATTTATGGTTCTTTCAGCGTTCATCCTAAAATTCATTACAAGAAAAACTAGCTGCAACAAACTGTTTATGGAAAAATGACCTTTATCGGTATGGTGTGCGGCATTTTTTAAAAGCAATTTTTTTCTGTTTGAAATGTTGAAACCTGTTTATACCGCCAGCACTCGCACAATGCAAACAAAAAGATGAACTTGCTTTTCTATCTAAATTCTTACAAACTTGAAACAAAAAATATGTAACCGTTGATGTGTCAGTATCCCAGCAAATAAACTTTTGATTATCTTCGCAATTAACATTAAATAAGTAGTTGTTAAGGAAAATACGTATTACCAGTGCGCCATCGGTAAAACAGGTTCTAATTTGAAAACCGCAAATCAGATAAGTAAAACAGAATTGCATGTTGTTATCTTATCACTTTATATGCACCTGCGTTGCGTTGCGTTGCGTTGTTATTTAATTAATGTAATTTTAAAAGATCTTTCAAAAAACTTGTTGTATGTCATTGCGCTTTGTACTATTGCATAACTTACATTCATCGTCGAGTACCGGTGCTATTCGTATTCGCTAATATTTGTTTTGGGCTGTTTATCGGTTTGTAGTTATAAAAATAGGCAACTACTCCTTACCATAGACGTAGATACCGTCGCACCTAATAACTATTACTGGCAGATAAAATAATTTCTTACGGAAACAATTATTACTTTGTATCTCTCGATCGCTAAAATAATTTATCTTTTGTCTACACGTTCCTCATATTTACTGTTTATGTTTGATAAAAATTATATTTAGGGTAGTCTATGGTTGTATTTTTTATACAGTTCTCTTTTTATTATCTTCTTCTGCAGCGTGAAAGCTTTCAATTCTATAACTGATAGGTACCGCCACGATCCCTATGCGACAAACAGAGCTACCAATTAGGTATGTTATATTTTGATTATCAATAACCGTAACAAAGCTACGGCAATAAACTAGCAGTAGTAAATTGGCTGCACTGAAAATTCTAAGACCTGAGTTTTATTTGCTTACATTGTTATCTTATATTTTATGACAGGCCGGCCGCTTAAAGGTTTAGATTTGTCTTACATTTAATTCGAAACTGGTTTGTTTACAACACATAATTCAAAAATAAATCGACGATACAACAAATTTTTATTCAATATTGTACCCATGATTAAACAATATATTGGTTTACCACCAACTCGCAATACCTAAAATAATGTTGGAAAATTTATTTAGAACCTCGTATTTATTTTCATTGGTGAAAAGGTAAATTGTCAAAATAGTTATTACAAAACATAAGTTATGCAGAAATGCATCAGTAAACAAAAATATTTTTTATGTATTTTAATGATTAATTGATTAAGGTGTGGTCTTGCAAAACCAATTTCTTCAACATCATCCGATTTATCTTTCCAGTGACCGTCATTGGAAAAGTTTCCAAAAACTTTACCCCACCTCTTAGCCATTTTCTGTTTTCTAAGTTATTCTCGACATGTTTTACAATTTCTTCGGCCGATATTTTTCTTGCGTTTGGTTTAAGTTTGACGGCAGCCATCGGATGGTTACATCCGGTTTTGTGCGGTAATCCCATCACGACGGCAATTTCAATTGGTTCTAAATCTAAAATCACACTTTCTATTTCCGCTGGTGATATGTGAATGTTACTATATTTAAAGCTTTCGCCGATTCTGTCAACAAAATAAAAACACATGTTCTCGTTATAATAAACCGAATCTCCAGTTTTTAACCAACCATCGGCGTCGAATCTTTCGGTCGAATCCCTGTTGAAATAACCGATAAACTGACCTGGCGATTTTACTCTTAGCTCTCCCACTTGATTCGGTCCAACCACTTCATCTGTATCAACATCTACCACCTAAAATTTGAAGCTAACTTTTAAAAAATAATATAATAGTGTCCTTTACTTTAAAACAATTGCCTTTTTTAATTGTTCCCACTGAATGTTTATTGTTTTTCCAAAGTTCTGTTCCGTAAGGTATAAGATCAAAGCAACCTTTGAACAATTCGGTTTGGCCGTAGCTGTAGTAAATGATTGTTTGTGATAGAACAGATTGTATCTCGTCTATATGATTTAAAGTTAATGGATATCCGCTTAACGTTAGCGCTTTCAAGTTTCTTAGATTAACTCTATGTGGTATTTTTGTTCGTACTAGATGTAGAGCTTGTAATGAGTTTAAAAACGCCATATCAACTTCTTGATAAAATAACGTCCAAGGTTCATCAGTATTGAATGACGGGTATATAATTCTTTTCAAATATGATTCTACACTGAAATGGAGCAAGATTGAAAACACGCTCCAGTACGGATTTGAAGTTGTGTAAATGATAAACCCAGGGCTTAGGACGAAACTATTAAAAATAAGGAAGTAACTTTTGTATGGAAAAAAATCTTACTCACCTATTGCGTAAAGACAGCATGCTAGAATGATCAAAACAAATACCTTTTGGCATACCAGTAGTTCCACTACTAAAAACAATTAAAGAAAGCTTGTTTAGACTTTCTGGTTCGTAAAGTTTAAACTGGTTCTCATCCTTATGGGGAAGAATGAATTTCGAAAAAGGTGTGTGAAGAGAGGTTTCCCCAAAAACAACTATGATGGTGTTAGTTCTAATATTTTTAATAACGTTTTCGACTAAAGTAACTGCTGAAGGAGCTGCAAAAATCATTTTTGGCAAAGTTTGTTGTAGTAAATAACTTGCTTCTTTCACGCTCATTGTCGGTTCAATTGCTCCCATAATGGAACCAGTGAAGTACGAGGCAATGAATGGAACGGCACTGTTTAAATGATTGTACGTGCATATTGATATGTGATGGCCTGGTTTGATTCCTTTGTCGATCATTGCTAGCGCCGATCGTATTGAACGTTGTAGAAGAGCCCCGAAAGTGTCTTCCTCTTTGTGTATCCATCAATCTGAAAATAGTTTAATATTAGGAACCAAGTTTAGCGTGTTTATTAAGATGGGGTCATCAATTATATACCTGAAGGGTTTTAATAAAGCGAAATAGGTGAATGGTAGTTCTTGGTACTTAATAGAACTGCAAAATCTCTTGTCATTCTTTTTAATATTTATTTGTAAAATCTGATACTCAGCTAGCAAAAGTTTGGGATTTTATTAAATTCTATAGAAAAGCTCTGTATTAGGTTTTTCTATATTAAAAACCAGTGGCGGCTTGTGGTCAATCATACTGGGAGGTCAAAAATCAATTTAAAAGATAGGCATACTTAAAAAAATATAAATAACTCAAATGCACCCTAAAATTTTATACAATCTACAATTTTGTTCAAAATATAGCGATTTTTCGAAACATTCTCATTAAAATCTCTAAGGGATTTTCTGTAAGCATTGTCTAGCTGTGTACGAATATCAACATTTCCTACGGTTGCAAAATTTACCGAGCATTTCATGTGTTCTGCAGACGAAACATGTTTTTATTTCCTCTTTTAAATGTTTTAAATCTCTGACACCGGATTTGGACTATAGCGAGTCTGACGAGTCTTTAGAAAATAATAAACAAACAAAACAGTAAAATACATTTGATATTTTACAACCACATATCCAGTTAGCTAAATCGTACATTACCTTGCGAAAGTTTCGATGAACATCTTTATTTTTGTCTTTGCTAGTCTGTCGTAAACTTAGTTCTGGCAAAGGACGACCATTTGCCTTGAACTTAACTAATTTTGTAAAATTAAGTTTGTTAGCACTTTTTAGTTGTTTAATTTTCTGCACTACCGACATTTACTATTATAGCGCATGCACACGCGAATCAAAAATAGTATTTTTACAACAACAACAGTAAAACATATCAATATTAATTCTTAAATTGATTTAACACGCGAAAATCGAATCAAAAATCGAGCGTAGTTGTACACCCTATACGAAGTGAACGTAAACTGCGGGATCCGGCTCATGACCCAAAGTTGATTATTGTTTCGGACGTTCGCGTTTATTCGGGCGCTGCACGTTTTTCGAGTTTTTTCGGGTAGATCTAATTCAATGAGGACAATTCGCACCGCCAGCCCAAGGTTGAAGAGAATGAATTAAGAACGACGGCCGATAAATTTTAAGTTATTATACTTGCGACTTTTGCGTGTAAATTACCTATTTTAATAAAACACGTAATAATTAATATTTTTTTATATATTGTCGACATTTTTGGGAGGTCATTGACCAATTGACCATATGGACAAATATTAAAAGAGGCACATTTTAACAAGTGAAGTTTTTAGTTTGAATTGAAATAGATTAAAGATGGAAAAAACTTTATAAAAAAGTGCAAAGAAAGATAAACATTTAAATCTTTTAATCTTTTATTGGCCAATACTCATTAACTGTTACACTATCTAAAAAAAATAATAAAAATTAAAAATTCGTGGTTATTTTGAAGTTTGACTGTTTTTGATCTGGCTAGTCTAGAGTTGGTTAAAATTAAAGCTGAGAGCATCCTGAATACGACACCGACAAAATATAAAATTCTTTCCGCATTTCTTTTTAAACTATGACTCGTTAAAGATCGGTGCGCTCGGTAGATGAATTCTATAAGCCATTGCGACCATCGTCGATAATTTTCGATTTATTGTGTTTTTCACTTTTTCTGGGAACATCTAGGAGAAATATTAATTGAATGATTCAGTTCATTTTTTTGTTTACATTTTGTTTAAGACGCAAGATTTTTGCCTTTTTCGAAATAATAATAGACCAAATTAATGCATTTCATTCACAAATTTTTTCTATGAACGGTAGGTGGCTACCTCTAAAAAAAATTCCATCTCCGTACAAGCCCATTGAATATTTTTGGCATTGCTGGTCTTCTCGATCTTATCCCAATCCAACTGCCTACAGTGATAAGCAATACCCAGAATTTTGTTTCATGTTGTGAATAGAATGTTTTTCAATTAATCAACCACGGCGTTCCAAAGCTCCAAGAAAAGGTCACTAAATCCAAATCAGTGCATCGAAAAACAGCACTCGTAATGAACACTGTACACAGTTTTAATTTATCTTTGACATACACGGGATCAGCAAGATCAAATCCCGTAGTCTCAAAACACGAGATCACAAAGAGCCGTTTAAATTTTTTTTCAATTTTAGCAAATTTTCAACAAACGAGAAATAATCCTACGCAATTTCTTTATCTAATATTTTTTCGTTAACTTCCCAAAAACCTTTCCACAAACTTCTAGTATTAACTTTGAAAATCCCTTAAATCTGTTTAGCATTGCTAATTTTCTCTATCTTATTACAATTCAACTGTCTAAAGAGATTAGTAGCGCCCACAAAATGTCTATAGTCAGAATAGATAGTGTTATGGTTTCCAAACAAACATACTTTGAAACGTTATTTGATTAAATCTTTGAACATTTGATCTGATAGAGCATACCACATCAAACAAAACTTCTATGATTCCCATGATCCGATAAAACATGAGCTAGGACTAATGAGTTTTCTACTACCATTTGGACGTAGAGGAAAATTTCGGAGCTACACATGTTTGAGATTCTTTAATTTTTTCTCTTATTTCTTTAAGTCTAGCAACAACGCCAACTTCTTCAGTATTTTGTGCTTTTTCTGTAATTTTGTTACCAGTCCATTAAAACGTCATCTTTACAAGTAGAATCTGCTGTTTGTTTAAAACTTAAAGCTTAATTAACTCCATCAACAACTGTAGAAGAGTCTTCTTTGAATCTAGTTTTCATTCATCTTTTTTCTCAGTAAAGACTTCGGTTTTTACATTATACATACATAATGCATCATAAAATTAATTAAATTCACGTTTTCACAAACAAACTGTATTACATGAAATTAATTTGATTTTTTCTCCTTACTCCTGTTCTTCTCCTTTGTATAACTACCTTCTCATCTTTTCTTTTTCTTCTTCTCTTCTAATCTATGTTTTATATTTTGATTATTTTTTGTCTCTTTTTCTTCTCTTCATTGTTTCTCTTTTCTTTATTACCACTTTCGCCCATTCTATCCTTTTCTCTTTTTTTTTCTACCGGCTCTTGTCGCACTCTCTCCTCTTCTCTCAGTTCTCCAGATTCCTTACTTATGTGTTCTAAGTTCTCTCACCGTTCTCTATAATCTACATATTTTGTCCTCTCTTTCAACCAATATTTGTTCTTCTTTTCCTCACTCCCTACCCTAAACCTAACTATAATTCTTTTCCTATTGTATACTTTCCTTTTAATTCTTCCCGCTCTTTCCTGCGCCTGCGAATCCACATTACTCCTTACTATCTCTCCTTCTACCTATCATCCTTCTCTTCTTATTTTTGTTATCTCTTCTCTTGCGTACCCTTCTCTTTCGTAATATAACTTCCTTTCCTCTTCTCCATACTTTAGCCTTTGCATTTCTATTTCTTTCCAGCACTTGTTAAAAATCTCTCTTTTTTTAATTTCAATCTTTTCCTCATATTTCATTGCCATTTTTCCTGTCTGTGTTCTTATTTTTTCTATCGATTTTCTTGTCCATTGTGTATCCGATGTTTTTCTTTCCAATTATAGTGCCACTTCTTAAATTCTTTGCAGTTCCATCCATTTTTTTAACCCCATAGTTGCGCTCCATATCTCATAGATTTGTATTAGAAGGTTTTCTTATCTAAACCATTCTAGAATGTTTCAATGACTTTTCCGTAATTTTCTCTAGACTGTGGATAAGTGTGACAATTTGTCTTGTTTCACTGCCTTTAGTTATTGCTTGCAAAATAAATTAAAATTTATTGTAGTTAGGTAGATTTTTATAAGTGAAATGCGTGTGTAACGACATCTCGTGTAATAAGAACACGTATAAATAGTATAAACTAAGTAATGTCAATAGCTAATTGTAACAACGATTGAATGTTTAAGTGCAAATCGATATCTTAACGATAATTTAGAATGCATAACACACTCGTGTCGATAAAGCCAAGTATTTCTGTACAGTAGCCTACACCCACGAAAAACACCTGATCCGCATTTCGCTCTTATTATGCGCTCATCAGATGTGTATACTTAAGTGCGGTATACAACTGTACAAGAAGGCGGTTGGTCTTTTAAACTCTCGTGGAGCAATGAACATAAGTGAAATGTGTGTCTAACTACATCTTGTGTAATAGGGACACGTATAAATAGTATAAATAATGCCAACAGCTAACTGTAATCGTTATCTAATCGATGAAGTGAAAAGTGCTTCCCTAGCAAACACATTTTGCTAATTGTCGCAATTCTAGTATTCGATAGTGGAATAATGAAAGTATATAAAGTTCCTTTCAAAACTCAAAAATTACTTCAAGTTGATCCGAAGACACCGCCCAATTTTGATTTATCTGAAAGTGTAAGAATTGAAGTTTTACGGCACCATGATTGAAACAAAACATCTTCCGAGATTAGACCTTGAACTTTCTTTTGTTTGTTTTTGTTCCAGTTATCTGTAAGTGTATTTAAAAATAAGTTCTCATGTATCTCAAGTTTTCGCCGCCGTAGTTGCTAAGATTCTTATTTTCCGGGTTGACCCGTATTCGTCCTTCTCTCTTTCCTTACATTTATACATTAGACGCTTCTTCGGTGAGGATATCTACCAAAACCAGGAAACTGGATAACTTACGGAAGAAAAAGAATTAACTGCTATCCTTACCAGTGTACCTACGACGATGTCGAAACCAGGAGGTAACGTTCACTTTTGCGAACATTCGCCATCGCACTGCAACAAATCGTGCAAGAAGAACATAGTAAAACTGCATATAACGTAAACAGAACTATACCAGCTACATTTACTACCGAGCAGCATACTGGATAAAAAACCTAGAACAGCATAACGAACATGGGGAACACCACCGACAATCTACCACCAACAAGTATATCAAAAGTTCATTAAAACTAAGTACCAAGCACCACCAAACTAGTCAAAAGAAAACAGATGTAAACTTGTCGGACCACCACTCACCAAAGACTGCATATTAAGACTGTCAAAAGAGATGAACTATTCCATAGCTCCCAACAATATACCCACGGAAGAGATAATAGCTAATGTGGAAAGTGCCATCAGAAAGTTCCTGGTTGAAAAAGCAGAGGAAATACGCCCCGACACTTGCAACATTCGAAAACTCCACGGAGGAACATCACTCGCGCAGAAGGAACTGCATTGAAAGACCTCAGAAACCATCAAGAAATTATGGTGACACGCCCAGATAAGGGCAACACCACAATAATCATGAACAACGAAGACTACAAAATGAAGATCAAATCACTACTTTTAAGTTAATAAACAATTGTATTGCTTCTTTGTTCTTCTTTATAATTTTATATGATTAACAGTAATTTTTTTTTGTAATTTTTACAAATTATTTTTTTGTATGTAGTTATTTTTTTATTTTTATTTAACTTTTAATTCAAAATTTTTATTGTTATTTAACTTTCTATTTTTTTCTTTAGTAAATAAGAAAAAGTTTTATTAAAATGTAAAGAGAAATGTATTTAATTTTTTTGTATATTTTTTAAATAAATAAAACCAGTTTTTGATGAGAAACTTTAATTAAAACAGCTATAATAGTTTCGAAATCATCTTTAACTTTAACTAAACAAATTTTTACACACAATTATGTTTAAATAATCACGCATTTTTTTCATTAATTAGTAGAAAACCAAATTTATTAAAAAATCCTTGAACAAAAGTTAAAAACAGGTATAATTTTTGCTGTTTCACTGAGTTGAACGTTAATGAAACAATATGTTACCATGATAAGGTATAGGTACACAATTGATAACTCTATTGGTGGTGCATTTGAGAAAGTACTAAACACTGTTAGTTGTCTACATTTCATAATTTTGTCTAAATTATTTTTGTTTTTTTATCTTTAAATCAAATATGTGATTATGTTTTATTTCTGCAGGTACAACTAGTGCTATTCGGACACTATAAAGTGAACAAAGATCTCAACATAAAAAAATATGGCAGAGGTACTATCTTTACCCCATCCTGTTTCTTACTTAAATATTATGATACACTGTTTTTAAGAAATGAGATAAACTTACATAATCCAAAATTTGTAGATATCTAAATTTCACAGCGTTTTTTAAAAACCAGCTTGATGTTAAATTTTATGACGTACCTGTGCTATTTGATCTTTATTTTTGGTCATTTGAGAGTAGTAATAGTGACCGACTCCTTTAGGATCCGGATCAGTTTCAAGGTTAGAGGTGTAGATCACATTATTAACAACTGCAAAATTTATTATTTAATAAATTGTAGATATAACAAATGAGAAAATTACTTACTTTTATAGTCATCCATTTCTATTTCTGTTGTTATTAATTGCAAAGCAAATTACTTAAAAAACGTAAACAAAAGTTTTCTTGTAACTTAAAACAAACACTGAATATAATGTGATTTATCATTAATAGCAACGTATTGAGTGTAAGCGCGAAATCATACTGCCCGAAACCGCCGCAGGTGATCGTGCGTCTTTTGGACTTTTAACATTGATGTTTATAATATTAAATAAATTCATTAAACTAAAGCGTAATTGATATAGTTACATTTTCAACATTCCCACTTGCTGAAACAATAATCACTTAATATTCAAGGTTTTACGATTATCCCTAAATCTTGATTTTGGCAATGGTTTTGTTAAGATGCCCGTTAAGATGACGTGATTGACGTGTGTTTACTTCATTTTCGACTAATGCTTAAGCAGCATTATTATCGCAATATTATTGTTAGAGTTGTTTGTTCTTAACCCAAATCAGTTAGAATGCCACGTACCCATGTAGGTGGATGTTTCAAATAACGCGATATATTCTGCGTCCATAGTAGAGACCGCTGTTGTAGATTGTTTTCGTGACATCCACAAGATAGATGTCTTTCCCAGAACTAAAATTACACCACTTGTAGAACGACTGTCATATTGATCATTGCCAAAACTTGCATCGCTATATGCTGAGAGCTCTAGTTTTTCATTGGAACAGATACCAAAAGTTAGACTCACATCTGTTGTTTCCTTTAGGTACCGAAGCACACGCTTTACGGCATTCTAAGGTGACGAAGTTGGTGACGATAGGAACTGACTTAATTTAAAATAATGTGAGATATATCCGGACGCGTAGCTACAGCTTGTCGGTACGGAAATGTTGACTCCCACTTTTCGTTAGCATTTTCTTTAGTTGTGCGCCCACGTTTCACATTTAGATCCGCAAGTATAGAAAGTGAATTACACTTGTCCATGTTAAAAAAACGTTCCAAAATCTTCCTTGTATATGTTACAGTTAAAACTAGTTTTTAGATAGAACGCGTTTTCCCTAGCTAGAACTAGTTTTACTAAATGCCTTTGTTAAAACTAGAAATACCAAGTCAGAACTAGAATTTACCACTGATTTATATGATTTTCAGATAAAACTAGTTGTCGTTTTGAGCTTTAGTTAAAACTAGTACTAAAGAAACTAATTTGGTATTGAAAACAAGATATAGTTTTAAAAATATTTATTCAAAAGATGTAGGACACAGTCATGTACGTAGTAAACATAATAATTTTACACTAAAGGGACATTTTAAGGGAACATCGACATAAAGCAGTTGCCAAAGTGACAAAATTAATTAAGAGTAAATAAAATAATCAAACAAATCAACAAATATAATTATAAAAATTAAAAAGGAACATTGTTTAACATAGATACAATAAAAATAATCAAATCTACTTGTTATTGCAAGACAAACTATCGTGGCATTTTGAGTTACAAAGGTAACCATTTTTCTTGCAGAGACACCTTTTTGACATACATCCTTTCTTGCATACGCAGCGCATAAATCCTTGGCCTGTTCCTTTGGCTGCCTCCTTAGCAACAGTTCTCAAAGGTAAACTAGTATTCGGAACATCTCCTTCAAGCAAAAATTTTTCTTTGCACTTGTCGAATTCTGACCTAAAAAGCACATTTTAATAGTTAGCTTTTACCTAATATAATTATATGACAAAACAATTAAGCAATACATAGGTACATACCTGCAATATAATTTGTCGAGGATTCCATATTTCGTTCCAATCTTGTAAAATCCCTGATCATCCTTTTGAAGAATCACTCCGACTATATTGCGTAGATCTGCTTTTGCTCTGTCGACATCAGGGATTTGTATAATTACATTATCACCAATTTCTACTGGAACGTGTATTGCGTCTAAAGCCAACATCATTCTCTTGGCCTGTTTTTTCAAATTTTGATGTGCTGTTTCTCTGGATGCCATTATTTGTCGATTCACATTTGTTACAACCTCGAGGTCTTTGTCATTTAGTGGTATTGTAATAGGTATTACAGTCGTAGATGCTTCTGCTTCAATATTATATTCACTGGCTTCTGTTGCGATTGGCGATTCTCCACTTGCTTTGGATAAACTTTCTGCGTCTTTTTGTTTAGCTCCGGTTAAAATCTGATTCAGTCCACTGCAACTAGCTACAGGCTCAGTTTCTGCGTTATCTGTACTATCCGTCATATTTATTTTATTTAACGCATTTTCGAGATCATCTTCATCTCGTATATCCTCAATGACATCTCGAGGCAAAGTCGAAGTCATAAGCCCTACTCGCGGTTCTATACCAAACATTGCTTTGTATGGTGACTGTTTAATACCGGAATGAAGTGCTCGATTTTTCATAAACTGTACAAACGGAATTCCATTTGACCAATTTGTAGTATCGTTATCTTGCATCCATGAAGCCAACATTTTCTCTATGTCTTGGTTAGCCCTTTCAACAGATCCTTGGCTTTGGCTGTGCCTTGGCTTTCCATGGACCAATTTACACTCGGGCCAAAATGAAACGAGCTCATTTATGACAGAATTTACAAATTCTCTGCCGTTATCGGAGTGTAAGATGCAAGGAGCACCAAATATTAAAAATATATCAGTCAACTGATACGCCACCTCCACGGCTCTCTTACTTTTTAGTGAACGCAACAAAACAAATTTTGTCAGATGGTCCTGATACACCATTATAAATTTAAATCCCCAATCTTCTTAAGTTTGCATATCGATAAGATCGATTTGGCAACGGCTGTTCATTTCAGTATGTAGTATGGGTTTTGAAACAAGTCCTTTTTCTTTTTACTCTTTTTACGTTGACAAGTTTCGCACATAGAGAGAAAATATTTATAATTTCTAAAGTTATGTTCGCATATTTTCGTGAAGTTTCATTTTAAGTCGATCGCGACCACCATGACCAACAGCCACATGAGCTGCTTCAATTATATCAAAATTTCATCTACATACAAGTAGTACTTCATGGGCTCCTGTCTAGTCACTAATTTTCGTATTCCACAAATATTAATTACCTTAAATCGCTTCAGTCTTCTGTACTGTTTCTGAGATTTGTGAACAGCTAATTCTGCTTCTTCAATTTTGTCCACTAAATTGTCATAGGTTTCTTTTGTCATAATATAGAAGTGGTCCTCTTTTTTTTCGTGATCGCGAATCGCTAATAACCTGTTTAAAAAGAATAAGGTACGATGAACTTTAACATCGGTCGGAACAGTTTTAACTAACTCGCTTCGGAATAACGCGTTTTGTCTAGTGAGAACTAGATTTAACTGACAATTAATTTTGAAAATTAGTCAATTCTAGTTTCAACAAAGGCATTTAGTAAAAACTAGTTCTAACTAGGAAAACGCGTTCTATCTAAAAACTAGTTTTAACTGTAACATATACACTCTCTGGAAAAAATTGTACTTTAGGTAAAGTGCTCGGATTTTTTTGAAATTTTTACCAAAAGTAGCCTATACGCCACTGATCATAAATATGCAATAAAATTTTGTCGCTCTCAAAAACTTTAGCTTTAAAAATAATTTTTGAAAAAATTTTGAAAATTTTTGGGTCGGTTTTTTGCATTTTTGCACGTTTCAGACAATTCTAAGACTTTTATTTTTCAGTGAGAAAAACTTTTTGGGGCACCTAACCTAACTCTAACCCAACCAAATACGTCAGTGGTGTGACACAAGAGGGAGCGCGGAAGTTGAAGTAGAGTAAAAGAGAAAGTAAGAGCAGGTGGGTTTGTTGTGTTTCTTGTGAAATGGATCACATTCCACAAGTTTTTTTTAAGAAGAAAATTGTAATAACTGTAACCTACCAACCAACACCGTTCACTCCCGACAACCAAAAAAGAAAAGTGTGAAATGTCGACGGAGCTTGGGTGTTTGGGGGAATTGAAAGGGGGTCAGGCAGGGTGTTCATGGAAGTCGTGAACGACCGTACTACGGACACCCTGTTGGCATGTATTGAAAAATACATAGAACCGGGAACTACCATTTATTCCGATTGCTGCAAAAGGTATTCCGGGCTCACCGACCACCCCAACTACACCAACCTGCAGGTGAACCACTCCCTCCATTTCAAGGACCCCGAAACCGGAGTCCACACCAACTCAATCGAGTCCACATGGTAACCTAACCTAACCTAACCAACCCCACTATTCTAGGCGACACACCAAAACGAGCGGCCCCTATGCTAACCGGCAGAAAACCTTCCTGGGAGGATACCTCGCCCGGTATATTTTCCTCAAGATGGTCAAATCTTTGAATCAAGACCCACTGATTCTATCCTTCATGCTTGCCCAAAACCTGTACGACTTAGCCATGCCTGTTCCACCGATCGAGACTGAAGAAGGAGACGACCCTGACGATTTTGATATGCAATTTGATTTTATATAATTGTCCCCAAAATTTTTTCTCACTGAAAAATAAAAGTCTTAGAACTGTCTGAAACGTGCAAAAAAAACCGACCCAAAAATTTTCAAAATTTTTTGAAAATTACTTTTAAAAATTCAGTTTTTGAGAGCGACAAAATTTTATTGCATATTTATAATCAATAGACCAAGGGCTATCACTGGTAAAAATTTGAAGCAATTCCGAGCACTTTACCTAAAAGTACAATTATACGCACTGTCTGATGTACACGAATAGTCTTAGATTTTCATTTCGTTCAATTTTTTAAACCTAAGTACTGATCAGTTCCAGTGATGTTTACCTCAAATTCGGTTTTCATTTTTACAAATCCATCGTCTACATACAGTGTACAATAAAGACCATTACTTAGGTTGACGTACACACAACGATAGAGTAAGGCCACAATCAGGCAAAAATTTGTCAAATTTAATGTGCCATTGACGTGGCGCCTGCTTTAATCTGTATAGACTTTTGTTCAATCGACATACCCGATTTGTCCCATCTTCAAAAGTAACAGGTTGCTTATGTAAATTTCTTCGGTAAGGTCTCGAAGAAAAAACGCAGTCTTCACATCAAAAATAGCTATTTCCATGTCAAACTTTGCTGAAAACACTCTTTAATAACAAGCCGTGATTTTAGATGTTCGATATTTCCTTCTGCATCAGTCTTCTCTCTAAACAACCACATATTGTTTATGGCGTGTCGTCCTTCATGTAGTTTACACAATGTTTATGTGTTATTTTTATAAGTCAAATGGGTGTCTAACAACATCTCGTGTAATAAGGGGCACATATAAATAGTATAAACTAAGCAATGCTAACATATAACTGTAACGACGATTGAATGTTTTAAATACAAATCGTTATCTAAGCGTTAAACACTCTAGTCGATAAAGCCAAGTATTTTTGTACAGTAGCGCACCTGATGCGCATTTCGTTGTACCGAAATACTTGGCTTTATCGACTCGAGTGTTTATTGCATTCTAAGTTATCGCTTAGATATTTCTTTTACAGTTGTCTGTTCATGTGTAGCTATGAAAGCTTGCTCTTCCGGTAACTGGTAATTCCAAACGATTTCGTAATGGATAGGGGTCTCTAGAAACCTCTTTATCAAGTTTCTTTTCTTCTTGAATTGTTACAGGTTAACTTGGTTCATCTTAATGTTCTTCTTCAGATTTAAGATCAAGTTCTGTCGATGTAATCAATGGTAATTCGTTGACAATCACATTTCCAACTATTTTCACTTTAAGTGTATTTGGCCACCAGACTCGAAATGCACGTTGTTCAAATTCAAGCTCAACTAGTTTGACCTTTTCATTTTTTTTAGGCAATTTTTGAACAAAATTGTTTTTCAATAAGAGCATTAGCATCACTTCCAAAACCAAATATGTGTGACAAATCAGGTTTTCGTTCATAAACTGCATAGTTGAAAGCTTCACTCCATAACATTTTAGGAAAGCTGCGGCTAAGAAGCACCTTGCAGTTTAAATGATAGTTCTGTTTTGACGTTCTGCGCGTCCGTTTGATTGATAGCAATAGGGTGGTGTTAACCCATGATGAATCTCTTGATGTCAAAAAACCTCTTTTATTTGTTTGCCTTCAAACTCTCTTGCGGTGTCTGATCGAACTTGTCTAATGAAATGACCTGCTGCCTTTGCTTTCGCAATTACATCTGTCATTGCTTCCACTGCTTTGTTCTTATGTTTCATTAATAAAATACATAGATATATTAAGTAATCGTCAGTAGAAATTATCATGTATTTTGAACCTCCAATAGATTATTTGGACCAACGGTTTTTGCACGACTTACGCTTTCATTAAACGTTTTACGACATTGTCGCTTGAGCATACATGGTTTACAAAACGGGAATCTTCTTATCAATCATTTCCATTCCAGTGACGGAATTGCTCTTTGCTATTTTAAGTAAAGTTTGGTAATTACAATGACCAAGGCGATGATGCCAAGTTTTGAGTGAAACAGGTGTTGACTTCGTCAAGATGTTAGCTTCAGTTAAGAAAATTACACGAAATTATATAATTTACCTAAAGTTCAGCTTCAAGCAGTAAGCACTTTGCCATTTTTTCTAAGTGTAAAAGTCGTTTTGGTAATATTTGATCCGACGCCCATGTCTGCTGTTTGTCTAATCGAAAACAAATTTTTGCTATTTTCAGGTACATAATATGCATTTGTAATCGTTTGTGGCAACCATTTGCCATCTACAAAGCACTCAACCCGAATGTTACCTAAACACATCTGCTGTGTAGCACCGGAACCAGCTTCAGATACAAAAGTTTCATTGTCGTTCGTAGAATTACAATTGCTAACATTAGCCTGAGTTGCTTCATCAGCTGCCTTTTTACGAGACTTTTTATGACAATAACCTCACTTTATCTTCTTGGATTGCGTGTTGGACAATTGCGCCCCACTAGTGTTCGCACTATTTGGAATAGATCTGTGATGGAAAAGAGCCGTTGATATGTCTTCGGATTCAGGTTTTACTGTCCATATTTTGTCTAAACATTCTTCTTTCAGTAATCGAGGTAGAAGTTTAGCCATTGTTTGTTTATCTTTGGTACAGAATCCTACGACGAAATGATGCATCGAAAATTGATCGGTAGTGAATGTAACACTTTTGTAATAACCGCTGCGTCGCTTTGCTCTTGGCTGACGTCTTATAATTTTGTTGCCATGGTTTTTACTTTTGCTAAGTGAGTAAGCACATTGTCAGTCGGTGATTTTTTGTAGTCATAGAACTCTTGGAGTAACATATGCACGCTCGTCTCATTTCGATGTTTATAAAGTGTTTTGAGTCAAGTTCACATTTCTGCTGACGTTTTACAACCCATTATGTGTTTGACCTGATCAGCTTCTATTGCATTGACAATAATCATTCTTGCTTTTAAAAATTGTATTGTAAATAAAACGCAATAAGCGGTGTCTAACACTTTAACAAATACGTTCTTAATTACTTGCACATAATGGATTTAGCATCTGTGACTCATAACCTGTTGTTATTTGAGCCGATCGAAAAGAGGGACAAGCTAACTAAAGACATCCAGGGCAAAATCCCTAACGACCCCTAGAGTACAGTGATAAATGTAGTAAAATCAGCAACACAACACAAGCATGGTGATAACGTAAATTATATTAAAAGTTAATTTGTTTTAAATAAAGTAATTAATTTTGACAAAATTGTCTAAATATTTAAAACTAAAAGGTACCCTTTGTTTAAGCTGCCTGAGGAAAAAAGGGTGAGAAAAAATATCAGGTCCCGCCTTAATAATTAAACAAACACAACATAACCGAAGAATGTATCGAAATAATTAACATTTATTGTTGGAAATTATTATTATTATAAAGACAATAAATTAGTTAACAGTGTATAACACCGTGGGTAACAAGTGAGTTTCATCAGTCGCGAAAGCTTCTACCTGCTTAATCAGTTGGGTTTTCGAGATCGCGTCAATTTTGAGATGGCCATAATGTAGTCAATTTAGTTAATATTAAGTTAATATTAGTTTTTAAAATCAACAAAGGTAGAAAACAAACCTCAACTAAAAAACACACATCCAAAATAGAAGCTAAACCGGCGACTTTAAATGAAATAGACAAAATAAATCAAAATTACTTTACGCTCCAGCCACAATAAATAACAATCACAACATTTCAAAATTCTAATCTTAGCAGACAACCATGGCAGGTATTGTACAGATATAATAAATGCAAAATCGACGTCAACAAATACAAAGTACAATCAATATTTAAGCCAAATGCTCTATTTGCGGATGTGACTAATGATATAAAAAATCTGTGCTTACATTTCGAGAAAAAGATTTTGTCTTTATAATCGCAGGAATAAACGACATAATTAAAAACAAAAATTTACTCCAACAAATCTAACTGAAATAATTAAATTAAGTGAAAAACCAACGTTGTGATTCTCAACGTCCCGTATGCTTACAATAATCAAATTCTAAATTCAAAAATATTCACTTTCAATTGGCATATGGCTAAACTTATCAAGAATAGTGCAAGTAAATTACATTATCTTGACATTTCTCAGTGTCTTCAGGATCAACATTTGAATAAAAAGGACTGGACTTGAATAAAAAGGAAAACATTTACTATGCAACACAATAATACAATTCATGAAAAATTGGAAAATCAGCAATATGAACACTTAATCGATATAATGACTGACTTTCGTTACGTAAATAAAAATAACTTAATAAACATTACATGTGATGCCGAAACATACAATACAACTACAAGTAAAATTCTTCTACAGCAGAAATCACCTATAAATTTAGTATCAAAAGATCAAGCCACATTGGTCTATCAACGTCATCATAGCAGTAACATACAACCACAAGAACTTAGTTACGAAGAGTTTTCATCTTTTTAGGACCAACAGAGACTCGTTTACAATAATGCATTTAAATATTCAAGGTATACAAAATAAGTTACTAGATTTAGAAATATTTTTAGATAGTTTTCAGCTAATTGATGTTATATGTATTACCGAACATTGGTTAAATGAATTTGAATTTGAAAGTATCATCATTCCCAAGTACAAATTAGCTAACTGTTATTGTAGGAAAAGTTATTTACGAGGTGGTACTTTAATTTTTGTTAGGGATAACTTGAACTTTAGTGCTATTAATTCAAATCAAAATATATGTATAGATTTAACATTCGAATATTGTGTAGTACGTATAGATGTCTGCAGTTTAATAATCATTTGCATATATCGGGTACCCCATGGTAACTTTAAATTATTTATTAGAATTTAGAAATACTATTAGATCAATACAAATTCTCTAATATAATACTTTGTGGGGATTTTAATTTAAACATTCTGATCAAGTCTAGAAAATCAAATCATATTTATCTTTACTTGAATCTTTTAAATTATACCCAACAATCTGGAGCGCTACTAGAATTACATCTAATACTGCAACTTGCATTGACAATATATTAACCAATATACTTTTCAAAAATGAAGCACGAACTCTTAACATAGAAGTCAATTTATCGGACCATAATGCTCAACTTTTAACTGTATCTAGTTTGTTAACAACAACAAAAAACGAATGAATACATTTACATTCGAAAATATTCTAACATAAACAACAATAAATTTACAAGTATCTTAGAACGAGTAAGCTGGAACTTTATACAGAATTCCAATATTCCAGTGGATTCTAAAGTACAGATATTTTACGATCATTTACAGAATGCCTTTTACACAGCTTACCCAATAACAAAAAATACTAAAAATCCAAAAGCTGGATAACAAAAGGTATCAAAACTTCATCGAGAACAAAAAGAAATCTATATATGTGCCTAAAAAATTTCCAAATAATGTTCTCAAGCAGTACTATACTAAATACAGCCAAATTTTAAAAGATGTTTGCGAAACAGCTAAAAATGCAAGTGCAGCATTCACTACTTAAATCAAATAACATCATAAAACAACTTGGCAAATCATCAATAAAGAATTAAACAAGTGTAATAAAAGTCAATTAAACATTAATTTAAACATAAATGACACTTCAGTAGAAAATCCAGTCAGTGTAGCAAATATATTTAACGAATATTTTACAAATTTATCAACTAAGATACTTAAAAATGCAGCAATTGAGGATACTGCTTTGAACAAACTTAAAAACATACAATTAAGGCTAGTAGGTCCATGTACTTTACCCCAACAACTCCTACTGAGGTAGAAGCTGTCATATCTAAAATAAGAAATACAAATTCGATTGGACTCGATGATATTTCAATAAGAGTCATCAAAAACAATGCTAAGTTGCTGTGTGGTCCATTATCAGATCTCATCAATGTTTGTTTTACGAATGGTTATTTTCCAAAGGAATTTAAATTTGCAAAAGTTATACCAATTTTCAAAAAATACTGTAAAACTTCGGCTTCCAATTACAGACCTATAACTATACTGCCAGCGCTTTCAAAAGTTTTTGAACATGTCTTAAAAGACCGGCTTATTAATTTTTTGAGAAACAAAACTATCTTTGCGATAATCAACACGGTTTTTGCAAAAATAAATCTACTTCTACAGCCATAGAACAATCCTTAAGCACAATATTAGAAAGTATTAATAAAAAGAATTAGTGGTTAGTTTAAATTGCGACTTATCAAAGGCATTTGATTTAGTTAATCACACGATACTATTACAAAAACTTCAGTATTACGGAATTAGAGGTGTAATGCTGTCTTTATTAGAAACTTACATCACAGGACGACAACAGGTAGTTCAAATCAGATATACTAATGAGACAGAGACTCAATACGTTTACTGGAACCGAAATATGTGTGTTACGGTATACCACAAGGGTCAATATTAGGACCAGTACTGTTCATTATTTACATAAACGACCTCTCTGCCAACATACCCTTTCCTATTACTATGTATGCCGATGACACCAATGTTATCATACGAAGTAACTCAGTTAAAGGACTCATATCAAACACAAAAATTGCGATTCATTCTTTAGAAAATTGGTTTAATGCAAATGGTCTAATCATCAACTTTGAGAAAACTTCCTTGTTACCTTTCCTATCCGCTAGCAATAACGAAAATTTTTCCAATTCAATTAATAAGTCTAATATCAATCTAAACATTGTTTCGTCAGAAAAACTACTGGGTATAGTTGTTGATAGTAAATTTAAATGGGCAGAACACACACAAAGTATAACGACAAAATTGAATAAATGTATATTTTGTCTACGAAAATTAACAAGGATATGCTCTTTACCTTCTCGTAAAATGGTCTATTACGCATACTTCGAGTCAATTTTGAGATACGGAATAGTCTTTTGGGGCAATTGCAGTAGTCTAAAAGATATACTAAAATTGCAAAAAAAAGCAATTCGCATAATTTTCGAGTTAAAAATGAAAGAAAGCTGCAGACAAATATTTGTTAACCATAAAATAATGACAGTTATCAATTTGTATATATTCGAGTGCTGTCTATACATTTTTAATAACAAATCACATATCAAAATAAATGCTGATATTCATAATTACCCTACAAGAAACAATTTATTGCGTGCACAGAAACCTAAAAATCTTATTTTTTATCAATGTTTTCTACATTTCTCAGTAAAACTTTTTAATAATCTTCCTTGCGAAATTAAAACCATTGATGATACTAGAAAATTTAAAATTGCTTTGAAGAATCATTTAAGTAGTTGTTGCTTTTATACAGTAGACGAATATTTTTATATACATAGATAAATTGTACATTTTAATCTCAATTATATTTTTTATATTAAGATATTTACTATATACACGTAGATTCTAGGATTCTAGATTATAGAGCTTATATTTTTTTGTTTGTGTTGTTCTTGTTGTTGCTATGTTTTATGCTTTCAACGCTATCGCACTGAAATATACTATACTATACTTACAATTATCAGATATACCTACACAATAAAATAAAGATAATAAAATAAATAAAAATAAATGTGACCATGAGCTATCTCCTTGACCTTTGTTTCTTACGGAACAGAAAATATTAATTGTACAACAAGGCTCTTTCACACCCTGGTATTGCTTCATTCTGAACTATACTTTTATAAGTAGAATGCTTTAAAATGTATCTCAAATTAAAAGATCAAAAACAAGCATCTTACATTCTCTTAATTGTACAGGGATCAAACAAAGAAAAGCGCCAACAAAATAACGGTTCCGCCAATAAAAGACACGTGATTAAATTATATACAACGTAACATGGAACGCAGTGTACATAACATAATACAGATTGGAATATGCCATAACACGAATATTATACCGATATTTGTACCAAAATAAAATAAAATAAAATGCAATCCGAATGTTAGGTCAAAATCGCGCTTAAAATAAAAATTAAAACCAAAAGCACAAAGTCGCGATAATTAGTGTTTTTAAATAAAAGTTACAATCAAAAGCGCTTATCTTTTAATTGTTCAAATTGCGTAATCAAGAAAAAGATTGCGAATGCTACGTTAGATAACTTTCTACCTCAACTGCACAACAAAACACGAGGTTACAATACGCAATAATTACAAAAAAATAAACAAAAATTATTAACTTTGGTACAAACAAAATTTACGAACATTACGCTATTAGTTGCCTAGTTTTTAAAGTAAATTACAGGTGCAAATTTTATACAGACCAAAAATAAAACGCAACAAAAAAAATTTCGTTGTTTACACTCTAACAACCAGAGACCAAATGCCAAAACTTTTTTTCGCATCCCTCTATAATAAAATTGCAGGCCCTTAACGGGACTTTGTAAAAGTGCTATCTGACCGGCGCAGATCGACATGTGTTAAACCGATTATAAAAAAATTGCGGGTAATATTCGAATTTAAATATGGATCTTTCAACGTAAACTGAAGTTTTATTGTAACTTAAACCAAACACAGAAAATAATCTGATTTAACGTTAATAGCTTTAGGTGACCGTCCGTCGTCTGAACTTATAACCTTGATGTTTATAATATTAAATAAACATATAGTTAAAGCATTACAATTTCAACAATTTTTAGTAAAAGTTGGTCTAGTTTATTTTAGTAACGTTCAAAGCTCACTATTCTATATTTCTTTATGGCAATCGTTAAATTTTTAAATGTTTACATAAAGATACGTTCGTCTTACACAGACACTGCTATGATGGAACGTAAGTGACGTTTTATTAAAAGCTTATATTTGTCGTTCTAGAAACGTTTTGTTAAAGTTTGAAATGTTCTATGTATGCAACCGATTCTGTTATATTGTAGCTACTGTTTTTATATGAAAAATAGATAATTAATTAAAATGTGCTCGAGAAAGTGGATCAGGCAGAAGTAATATAGTTGTATTAGTCTTACGGACCCATGAATTTTGAGTTATAACTTTTGACCTTAAGGTCATAGGTCAAAAAACTGTATACAAAATATGTTTGTCTTGTCAAGACAAACATGTTTGGGAATAAAAACAAAAATTAATTTTAAAGTTTGAGGAGAGTGGGTGTGGCCACCCTCCCAGAGGATTAAGTTAGATTTTTAAAAAACCTTTGCATCCAGATCACCTTAAAATCCTCTATTGAATTGTGTATTCAGTTTTTGTTTAAACACCTCGGAGGAGATGATAAACAAACAGACAGGCAGAGATTTTAAGAAAATTATTATAGTTAGATAAAATGAATCATAAACACGATATGTTTATTGCGATAATTGCATTTTTTTAACAAAAGATACAATTAATACATGCAGTTTGCATACATTATAACCTATTTATGGTTCTTTCAGCGTTCATCCTAAAATTCATTACAAGAAAAACTAGCTGCAACAAACTGTTTATGGAAAATGACCTTTATCGGTATGGTGTGCGGCATGTTTTAAAAGCAATTTTTCTATTTGAAAAACATGTTGAAACCTGTTTATACCGCCAGCACTCGCACAATGCAAACAAAAAGATGAACTTGCTTTTCTATCTAAATTCTTACAAACTTGAAACAAAAAATATGTAACCGTTGATGTGTCAGTATCGCAGCAAATAAACTTTTGATTATCTTCGCAATTAACATTAAATAAGTAGTTGTTAAGGAAAATACGTATTACTAGTGCGCCATTGGTAAAACAGGTTCTAATTTAAAAACCGCAAATCAGATAAGTGAAACAGAATTGCATGTTGTTATCTTATCACTTTATATGCACCTGCGTTGCGTTGCGTTGTTATTTAATTAATGTGATCTTAAAAGATCTTTCAAAAAACTTGTTGTATGTCATTGCGCTTTGTACTATTGCATAACTTACATTCATCGTCGAGTACCGGTGCTATTCGTATTCGCTAATATTTGTTTTGGGCTGTTTATCGGTTTGTAGTTATAAAAATAGGCAATTACTCCTTACCATAGACGTAGATACCGTCGCACCTAATAACTATTACTGGCAGATAAAATAATTTCTTACGGAAACAATTATTACTTTGTATCTCTCGATCGCTAAAATAATTTATCTTTTGTCTACACGTTCCTCATATTTATTGTTTATGTTTGATAAAAATTATATTTAGGGTAGTCTATGGTTGTTTTTTTTATACAGTTCTCTTTTTATTATCTTCTTCTGCAGCGTGAAAGCTTTCAATTCTATAACTGATAGGTACCGCCACGATCCCTATGCGACAAACAGAGCTACCAATCAGGTATGTTATATTTTGATTATCAATAACCGTAACAAAGCTACGGCGATAAACTAGCAGTAGTAAATTGGCTGCACTGAAAATTCTAAGACCTGAGTTTTATTTGCTTACATTGTTATCTTATATTTTATGACAGGCCGGCCGCTTAAAGGTTTAGATTTGTCTTACATTTAATTCGAAACTGGTTTGTTTACAACACATAATTCAAAAATAAATCGACGATACAACAAATTTTTATTCAATATTGTACCCATGATTAAACAATATATTGGTTTACCACCAACTCGCAATACCTAAAATAATGTTGGAAAATTTATTTAGAACCTCGTATTTATTTTCATTGGTGAAAAGGTAAATTGTCAAAATAGTTATTACAAAACATAAGTTATGCAGAAATGCATCAGTAAACAAAAATATTTTTTTATGTATTTTAATGATTAATTGATTAAGGTGTGGTCTTGCAAAACCAATTTCTTCAACATCATCCGATTTATCTTTCCAGTGACCGTCATTGGAAAAGTTTCCAAAAACTTTACTCCACCTCTTAGCCATTTTCTGTTTTCTAAGTTATTCTCGACATGTTTTACAATTTCTTCGGCCGATATTTTTCTAGCGTTTGGTTTAAGTTTGACGACAGCCATCGGATGGTTGCATTCGGTTTTGTGCGGTAACCCAACTACGACGGCCATTTCAATTGGTTCCAAATCTAAAATCACACTTTCTATTTCCACTGGTGATATGTGAAAGTTATTATATTTAAAACTTTCGCCGATTCGGTCAACAAAATAAAAACACATGTCCTCGTTATAATAAACCAAATCTCCAGTTTTTAACCAACCATCGGCATCAAATCTTTCGGTCGAATTCCTGTTGAAATAACCGATGAACTGACCTGGCGATTTTACCCTTAGCTCTCCCACTTGATTCGGTCCAAGCACTTCATCTGTATCAACATCTACCACCTAAAATTTGATGCTAACATTTAAAAAATAATAAAATAGTGTTTTTACTTTAAAACAATTGCCTTTTTAATTGTTCCCACTGAATGTTTATTGTTTTTCCAAAGTTCTGTTCCGTAAGGTATAAGATCAAAGCAACATTTGAACAATTCTGTTTGGCCGTAGCTGTAGTAAATGATTGTGTGTGATAGAACCGATTGTATCTCGTCCATATGATTTAAAGGTAATGGATTTCCGCCTAACATTAGCACTTTCAAGTTTTTTAAATTAACTCTATCTGGTATTGTAGTTCGTACTAGATGTAGAGCTTGCAATGGATTTAAAAAAGCCATATCAACTTCTTGATAAAATAACGTCCAAGGTTCATCGGTATTGAATGAGGGGTATATAATTCTTCTGGAACATGATTCTACACTTAAATGGAGAAACATTGAAAACACGCTCCAGTACGGATTTGAAATTGTATAAAAGATAAACCCAGTGTTCACGACAAATCTATTAAAAAAAAGAAAGTAAGCTTTGGATGGAAAAAATTTTTTACTCGCCTATTGCGTAATGACAGCATGCTAGAATGATCAAAACAAATACCTTTTGGCATACCAGTAGTTCCACTACTAAAAATAATTAAAGAAAGCTTGTTTAGACTTTCTGGTTCGTAAACTTTAAATTGGTTCTCATCCTTATGGGGAAGGATGAATTGCGAAAAAGGTGTGTGAAGGAGGTTTCCCCAAAACAACTATGATGGTGTTAGTTCCAACATTTTTAATAACGTTTTCGACTAAAGTAACTGCTGAAGGAGCTGCAAAAATCATTTTTGGCAAAGTTTGTTGTAGTAAATAACTGGCTTCTTCCACGCTCATTGTCGGTTCAATCGCTCCCATAATGGAACCAGTGAAGTACGAGGCAATGAATGGAACGGCACTGTTTAAATGATTGTACGTGCATATTGATATGTGATCGCCTGGTTTGATTCCTTTGCCAATCATTGCTAGCGCCGTTCGTATTGAACGTTGTAGAAGAGCCCCGAAAGTGTCTTCCTCTTTTGTGTATCCATCAATCTAAAAATAGTTTAATATTAGGAACCAAGTTTAGCGTGTTTATTAAGATGGGGTCATCAATTATATACCTAAAGGGTTTTAATAAAGCGAAATACGTGAAAGGTGCTTCTTGGTACTTAATAAAACTGCAAAATTTCTCGTCATTCTTTTCAATATTAATTTGTAAAATCTGATACTCAGCTAGCAAAAGTTTGGGATTTTATTAAATTCTATAGAAAAAGCTCTGTATTAGGTTTTCTATATTAAAAACGACGTACAGAGTAGTAGAAAAATCAAAATAACAATGAAAAGATTAAAGAGGGCATTTTAACAAGTGAAGTTTTTAGTTTGAATTGAAATAGATTGAAGATGGAAAAAAATAAACTCTATAAAAGTGCAAAAAAAGATAAACATTTAAATCTTTTCAATCTTTTATTGGCCAATACTGATTAACTGTTACACTATCTATTAAAAAAATAAAAATTAAAAATTCGTGGTTATTTTGAAGTTTGACTGTTTTTGATCTGGCTAGTCTAGAGTTGGTTAAAATTAAAGCTGAGAGCATCCTGAATACGACACCGTCAAAATATAAAATTCTTTCCGCATTTCTTTTTAAACTATGACTCGTTAAAGATCGGTGCGCTCGGTAGATGAATTCCATAAGCCATTGCGACCATCGTCGATAATTTTCGATTGATTGTGTTTTTCAATTTTGCTGGAATCTAGGAGACATATTAATTGATTGATTTAGTTCTTTTTTTTTTGTTTACATTTTATTTAAGACGCAAGATTTTCGCTTTTTCGAAATAATAATAGACCAAATTAGTGCATTTCATTCACAATTTTTTCTATGAACGGTAGATACCTCTGAAAAAAAAAAGCCCATTGAATATTTTTAGCATTGCTGGTCTTCTCGATCTTATCCCAATCCAACTGCCTACAGTGATAAGCAATACCCAGAATTTTGTTTCATGTTGTGAATAGAATGTATTTCAATCAATCACCCACGGCGTTCCAAGGCTCCAAGAAAAGGTCATTAAATCCACATCAATGCTTCAAAAAACAGCACTCGTAATGAGCACTATACACAGTTTTAATTTATCTTTGACATACACGGGATCAGCAAGATCAAATCCCGTAGTCTCAAAAACACGAGATCACAAAGGGCAGTTTAAATTTGTTTTCAAATTTAGCAAATTTTCAACAAACGAAAAACAATCCTACGCAATCTAATATCTAATATTTTTTCGTTAACTTTCTAAAAATTTCTCCACAGACTTCTAGTATTAACTTTGAAAATCCATTGAATCTGTTTGGCATTTCTAATTTTCTCTATCTTATTACAATTCAACTGTCTAAAGAGATTAGTAGCGCCCACAAAATGTCTATAGTCAGAATAGATAGTGTTATGGTTTCCAAACAAACATACTTTGAAACGTTATTTGATTAAATCTTTGAACATTTGATCTGATAGAGCATACCACATCAAACAAAACTTCTATGATTCCCATGATCCGATAAAACATGAGCTATGACTAATGAGTCTTCTCCCACCATTTAGACATAGAAAAAAATTTTGGAGCTACACATGTTTGAGATTCTTTAATTTTTCTCTTATTTCTTTAAGTCTAGCAACAACGCCAACTTCTTCAGTATTTTGTGCTTTTTCTGTAATTTCGTTACCAGTCCAATAAAATGTCATCTTTACAAGTAGAATCTGCTGTTTGTTTAAAACTTCAAGGTTAATTAACTCCATCAACAACTGTAGATGAGTCTTTTTTTAATCTAGTTTTCCTTCATCTTTTTTTCTCAGTAAAGACTTCGGTTTTTTACATCATACATACATAATACATCATAAAATTAACTAAATTCACGTTATCACAAACTGTATTACATGAAATTAATTTGATTTTTTCTCCTTACTCCTCTTCTTCTCCTTCTCTTCTCATCTTTTCTTTTTCTTCTTCTCTTCTAATCTATGTTTTATATTTTGATTATTTTTGTTTCTTTTCTTCTCTCCATTGATTCTCTTTTCTTTATTACCACTTTCGCCCATTCTATCCTTTTCTCTTTTTTTTTCTACCGGCTCTTGTCGCACTCTCTCCTCTTCTCTCAGTTCTCCAGATTCCTTACTTATGTGTTCTAAGTTCTCCCACCATTCTCTATAATCTACATATTTTGTCCTCTCTTTCAACCAATATTTGTTTTTCTTTTCCTCACTCCCTACCCTAAACCTAACTATAATTCTTTTCCTATTGTATACTTTCCTTTTTAATTCTTCCCGCTCTTTCCTGCGCCTGCGAATCCACAAACTCCTTACTATCTCTCCTTCTACCTATCATCCTTCTCTTCTTATTTTTGCTATCTCTTCTCTTGCGTACCCTTCTCTTTCGTAATATAACTTCCTTTCCTCTTCTCCATACTTTAGCCTTTGCATTTCTATTTCTTTCCAGCACTTGTTAAAAATCTCTCTTTTTTTTTAATTTCAATCTTTTCCTCATATTTCATTGCCATTTTTCCTGTCTGTGTTCTTATTTTTCTATCGATTTTCTTGTCCATTGTGTATCCCGATGTTTTTCTTTCCAATTATAGTGCCACTTCTTAAATTCTTTGCAGTTCCATCCATTTTTTTTAACCCCATAATTGCGCTCCATATCTCATGGATTTGTATTAGAAGGTTTTCTTATCTAAACCATTCTAGAATGTTTCAATGACTTTTCCGTAATTTTCTCTAGACTGTGGATAAGTGTGACAATTTGTCTTGTTTCACTGCCTTTAGTTATTGCTTGCAAAATAAATTAAATTTTATTGTAGTTAGGTAGATTTTTATAAGTGAAATGCGTGTGTAACGACATCTCGTGTAATAAGAACACGTATAAATAGTATAAACTAAGTAATGTCAATAGCTAATTGTAACAACGATTGAATGTTTAAATGCAAATCGATATCTTAACGATAATTTAGAATGCATAACACACTCGTGTCGATAAAGCCAAGTATTTCTGTACAGTAGCCTACACCCACGAAAAAACACCTGATCCGCATTTCGCTCTTATTATGAGCTCATCAGATGTGTATACTTAAGTGCGGTATACAACTGTACAAGAAGGCGGTTGGTCTTTTAAACTCTAACTGTAATCGTTATCTAATCGATGAAGTGAAAAAGTGCTTCCCTAGCAAACACATTTTGCTAATTGTCGCAATTCTAGTATTCGATAGTGGAATAATGAAAGTATATAAAGTTTCTTTCAAAACTCAAAAATTACTTCAAGTTGATCCGAAGACACCGCCCAATTTTGATTTATCTGAAAGTGTAAGAATTGAAGTTTCTACGGCACCATGATTGAAACAAAAACATCTTCCGAGATTAGACCTTGAACTTTCTTTTGTTTGTTTTTGTTCCAGTTATCTGTAAGTGTTTTTAAAAATAAGTTCTCATGTATCTCAAGTTTTCGCCGCCGTAGTTGCCAAGATTCTTATCTTCCGGGTTGACCCGTATTCGTCCTTCTCTCTTTCCTTACATTTATACATTAAACGCTTCTTCGGTGAGGATATCTACCAAAAACCAGGAAACTGGATAACTTACGGAAGAAAAAGAATTAACTGCTATAATTTTTGCTGTTTCACTGAGTTGAACGTTAATGAAACAATATGTTACCATGATAAGGTATAGGTACACAATTGATAACTCTATTGGTGGTGCATTTGAGAAAGTACTAAACACTGTTAGTTGTCTACATTTCATAATTTTGTCTAAATTATTTTTGTTTTTTTTTATCTTTAAATCAAATATGTGATTATGTTTTATTTCTGCAGGTACAACTAGTGCTATTCGGACACTATAAAATGAACAAAAGATCTCAACATAAAAAAAATATGGCAGAGGTACTATCTTTACCCCATCCTGTTTCTTACTTAAAATTATGATACACTGTTTTTAAGAAATGAGATAAACTTACATAATCCAAAATTTGTTGATATCTAAATTTCACAGCATTTTTTAAAAACCACCTTGATGTTAAATTTTATGACGTACCTGTGCTATTTTATCTTTATTTTTGGTCATTTGAGAGTAGTAATAGTGACCGACTCCTTTAGGATCCGGATCAGTTTCAAGGTTAGAGGTGTAGATCACATTATTAACAACTGCAAAATTTATTATTTAATAAATTGTAGATATAACAAATCAGAAAATTACTTACTTTTATAGTCATCCATTTCTATTTCTGTTGTTATTAATTGCAGAGCAAATTACTTAAAGGACGTAAACTAAAGTTTTCTTGTAACTTAAAACAAACACTGAATATAATGTGATTTATCATTAATAGCAACGTATTGAGTGTAAGCGCGAAATCATACTGCCCGAAACCGCCGCAGGTGACCGTGGGTCTTTTGGACTTTTAACATTGATGTTTATAATATTAAATAAATTCATTAAACTAAAGCGTAATAGATATAAATACATTTTCAACATTCCCACTTGCTGAAACAATAATCACTTAATATTCAAGGTTTTACGAATATCCCTAAATCTTGATTTTGGCAATGGTTTTGTTAAGATGCCCGTTAAGATGACGTGAATGACGTGTGTTTACTTCATTTTCGGCTAATGCTTAAGCAGCATTATTATCGCAATATTATTGTTAGAGTTGTTTGTTCTTAACCAAAATCAGTTAGAATGCCACGTACCCATGTAGGTGGATGTTTCAAATAACGCGATATATTCTGCTAATAATTGCTAATTTCAGGTACATAATATGCATTTGTAATCGTTTGTGGCAATCATTTCCCATCTACAAAGCACTGAACCCGAATGTTACCTAAACCTTTTGCATAAATTGGCGATTGTCGCCCATTTTAATGAGTACCCATTTATCTTCATCAAATTTTGCAAATGTTGAAAACCATTTGCGACCATGACACATGTGCTGTGTAGCACCGGAACCAGCTTCAGATACAAAAGCTTCATTGTCGTTCGTAGAATCACAATTGCTAACATTAGCCTGAGTTGCTTCATCAGCTGCCTTTTTACGACACTCATTTTTGTAATGTCCTCTTTTATGACAATAACCGCACTTTATCTTCTTGGATTGCTTGTTGAACAATTGCGCCCCACTAGTGTTTGCACTATTTGGAATAGATCTGTGATGGAAAAGAACCGTTGATATGTCTTCGGATTTAGGTTTTACCGTCCACATTTTGTCTAAACATTCTTCTTTTAGTAATCGAGGTAGAAGTTCAGCCATTGTTTGTTTATCTTTTGGTACAGAATCCCACGACGAAATGATGCCTCGAAAATTGATCGCTAAGTGAGTAACCACATTGTCAGTCGGTGATTTTTTGTAGACATAGAACTCTTGGAGTAACATATGCACGCTCGTCTCATTTCGATGTTAAAAGTGTTTTGAGTCGAGTTCAGATTTCCGCTGACGTTTTACAACCCATTATATGTCTGACCTGATCAGCTTCTATTGCGTTGACAATAATCATTCTTGCTTTTTAAAATTGTCTTGCAAATAAAACGCAATAAGCAGTGTCTAACACTTTAACAAATACGTTCTTAATATATTTACTTGCACATAATGGTTTAGCATCTGTGACTCATAACCTGTTGTTATTTGAGCCGATCAAATAGCGGGACAAGCTAACTAAAGACATCTAGGATAAAATCCCTAACGACCGCTAGAGTACAGTGATAAATGTAGTAATATCAGCTATAAAATAAAACACAAGCATGGTGATAACGTAAATTATAATAAACGTTAATTTATTTTAAATAAAGTGATTAATTTTGACAAAATTGTGTAAATATTTAAAGCTAAAAGGACCCTTCTGTTTAAGCTGCCTGAGGAAAGAAGGGTAAGAAAAAACCTCAGGTTAACCTTAACAATTAAACAAACACAACATAACCAAAGAATGTATCAAAATAATTAACATTTATTGTAGGCAATTATTATTATTATAAAGACAATAAATTAGTTAACAGTGTATAACACCGTGGGTAACAAGCGAGTTTCATCAGTCACGAAAGCTTCTACCTGCTTATTCAGTTGGGTTTTCGAGATCGCGTCAATTTTGAGATGTAGTCAATTTAGTTAATATTAAGTATTACAATTATCACATATACCTACACAATAAAATAAAGATAATAAAATAAATAATAATAAATGTGATCATGAGCTATCTCCTTGACCTTACGGTACAGAAAATATTAATTGTACAACAAGGCTCTTTTACACCCTGGTATTGCTTCATTCTGAATCATACTTTTGTAAGTAGAATGCTTTAAAATGTATCTCAAATTAAAAGATCAAAAACAAGCATCTTACAATCTCTTAATTGTACAGGGATTAAACAAAGAGAAGCGCCAACAAAATAACGGTTCCGCCAAACAAAGACGCGTGATTAAATTATATACAACATAAAATGGAACGCAGTGTACATAACATAATACAGATTGGAATATGCCATAACACGAATATTATACCGATACTATTTGTACAAAAAAAAATGCAATCCGAATGTTAGGTCAAAATCGCGCTTAAAATAAAAATAGAAACCAAAAGCACGAAGTCGCGATGATTAATGTTTTTAAATATAAGTTACAATCAATAGCGCTTATCCTTAAATTGTTCAAATTGTTTACACTCTAACAGCCGGAGCCCAAATGCCAAAACTTTCCTTCGCATCCCTCAACAAAAAAATTGCAGGCCCTTAACGGGACTTTGTAAAAGTGCTATCTGGCCGGCGCAGATCGACATGTGTTAAACCGATTATAAAAAAATTGCGGGTAATCTTAGAATTTAAATATAGATCTTTCAACGTATACTGAAGTTTCATTGTAACTTAAACCAAACACAGAAAATAATGTGATTTAACGTTAATAGCTTCAGGTGACCGTCCGTCTTTTGAACTTCTAACCTTGATGTCTATAATATTAAATAAACATATAATTTCTAGTAAAAGTTGGTCTTGTTTATTTTAGTAACGTTCAAAGCTCACTATTCTATATTTCTTTATGGCAATCGTTAAATTTTTAAATGTTTACATAAAGATACGTTCGTCTTATGTCATTGGAGGTGGTCTATCTTTCCAAACCTATAAAATATTCAACGTGGTTCATACATATCGTCAAAGAAAGTAATTTTCTAAATTTTGTTTTTTTAACTCATTTATTTTACAAGGACATCAACTTTAACAATCTCTAGTATATTGGTGTTACTTATGCTAAAAACTTGCTAGATTAGTTAATTACATTTACAAGAGTTTCGTCTCAGGTAGAACAAAACGTTTTTGGAACATAATAGATGTTTCAGTTAAGGAATATATTTGACCCACCCGGAACGTTTTCTCTGGATGTTTCAAATCATGCCTATGAAACGTGCGGCGTAAAACGTAAGATTAAGAACGTTCCATAGTAATTCATTTTGAGATTTTTTTGAAACGTTTTAAATAAGTTACAGACACTGCTATGATAGAACAATGTTTTATGTATGCAACCGATTCTGTTATATTGTAGCTACTGTTTTTATATGAAAAATAGATAATTAATTAAAATGCTTGAGAAAGTGGATCAGGTAGAAGTAATATAGTTGTATTAGTCTTACGGACCCATACATTTTGACTTACAACTTTTGACCTTAAGGTCATAGGTCAAAAAATTGTATACCAAATATGTTTGTCTTGTCAAGACAAACATGTTTGGGAAAAAACAAAAATTGATTTTAAAGTTTGAGGAGAGTGGATGTGACCAGCCTCTCAGAGGATTAAGTTAGATTTTTAAAAATTTTTGCATCCAAATTGCCTTAAAATCCTCTATTGAATTGTGTATTCAGTTTTTTTTAAACACCTCGGAGGAGATGATAAACAAACAGACAGGCAGATATTTTAAGAAAATTATTATAATTAGATAAAATGAATCATAAACACGATATGTTTATTGCGATAATTGCATTTTTTTAAGAAAAGATACAAATAATACATGCAGTTTGCATACATTATAACCTATTTATTGTTCTTTCAGCGTTCATCCTAACATTAATTACAAGAAAAACCAGCTGCAACGAACTGTTTATGGAAAAATGACCTTTATCGGTATGGAGTGAGGCATGTTTTAAAGCAATCCTTTTCTATTTGAAAAACAGGGTGAAACCTGTTTATACCGCCAGCACTCGCACAATGCAAACAAAAGGATGAACTTGCTTTTCTATCTAAATTCTTACAAACTTGAAACAAAAAATATGTAACCTCTGATGTGTCAGTATCCCAGCAAATTAACTTTTGATTATCTTTGCAATTAACATTAAATAAGTAGTATTACCAGTGCGCCATCGGTAAAACAGGTTCTAATTTGAAAACCGCAAATCAGATAAGTGAAACAGAATTGCATGTTGTTATCTTATCACTTTACCTGTACCTGTAGTACGACATGAACTTAACTAACTTGTTGCCCTTTGTTATTTAATTAATGTGATTTTAAAAGATCTTTCAAAAAATAAAAATAAAAAGCCTTGGATTACCCAAGGCTTGATGAAGTCATTACGAAAAAGAGATTCTCTATATAAAAAATTAGCTAAAGAACCTTTCAATAAAAAACTAAGAGAATACTACATCAGGTACAAGAATAAATTTCGACAAATACTCCGAGCTGCTAAGGAGATGGAGTATAAAAAACAGATCCTACAAGCAGGTAGTGATATGAAAAAAGTTTGGGGGACTATCTCTGAAATAATCAACACTAAAGAAAGAGGAACAGATGTATCAAACTGAACATCAATGGTGAGTCCATTGATGTTCACAATAATCTCGATAAATGTTCTGACCACTTTAATAATTTTTTAGAAATGTTGGAGTGAATATGGCTGCACAAATTCCACCTACTGATCCATCTGATTTTGGGTTGTTGGATGTGTCGCACCAGTTTGACTTTGCCCAGGTTCATGTAAATAAAGTAATCACAACTATTGAAGGGCTCAGGGATGGTCCGGTCCTGGTTGGGATAACATCTCTGTCAACTGCCTTAAATTAATTAAAAATTACATTGCACCACCTATTGTTTTATAATAAATCTCAGTTTTAGTATTGGAAAATTTCCGAAAATTTGAAAAAATCAGTTATTATACCTTTGTTTAAAAAACAACTCTAGAACATTAGTTGAAAATTATCGTTCCATATCCATGTTGTCAAATATTGCAAAAGTAATAGAGAAAATAGTTAAAAGTCAGTTAGTCAATTATTTAGAGAACAATCATTTAGTAATGGCAAGGCAGTTTGGATTCCGACCAGGACTGGGCACCCAGGAGGCTCTGGACACAGTCACGACTGAAATCAGTGACTCTCTGGACAGGGGCACCAAGACCATAGGCATCTTCCACGACCTGGCTAAGGCCTTTGACACGGTGTCTCATGTCCTGCTGGTTAAGAAATTAGAGAGTCTGGGGGTGAGGGGAGCGGCTTTGGGGTGGTTTATCAGCTACCTAGCCTGTAGACCACAACAAGTAAGATTAGGAAATACCCTTAGTTCTGCGCTGACGGGGGCAGCCTATGGAATACCTCAAGGTACGGTACTAGGACCAGTTTTATTTTTGATATTTATTAATGACCTGCCAAGCCTTGAGGAGGAAATAGGTGGCCACATTTACCTATTTGCTGATGACACCGTGCTGCTCTTCTCTACCCCGTCCTGGCCCAGCACATTCAGTGTAGCCTCTAAGGGACTAGAACGAGTAAAACATTGGTTAGATTTCAATAGACTTTCTTTAAATTCCGGTAAAACTAAATACATAACCTTCTCTATCTACAATAGCTTTCAACCCAGTAGTTCATTTAAATTAAATTTAGGAAACAATACAATAGAACGAGTTCAAAGCATTAAATATTTAGGCATTCATATAGATCAACAGTTAACTTGGAAATCACAAATCGAATCTTTGACCAAACGTACTAATCAATTGACTTACGTGTTTTCCAAGTTGACTAATATCTTAGACCAAAGCATCATTAGGACCGTGTACTACGCCCTGGCCCAGTCGATCCTGACCTACGGAATACTGTCTTGGGGTGGGGCCTACCCCACAGTGCTACAACCTGCAGTCGTGGCACAAAATAACCTGATCAGGAAAATCTTGAAGAGGAGAAGGATGGACTCGGCCGCGGCGCTGTACACGGACTTCTCAGTACTCTCCATCAGTAATTTATATAAATTATATGTGTTACTGAAAGTCCATAATAGTAGAGAATCCCTGGCTGTGCTGGAGCATGGACTTGGGACCAGGGGTGAGTCGAGAGGCTTGCCTCGGGTCCCCAGGAAACTGACGAGGCAGGGCATGAGACACTGGTCTTATCAGGGACCTATCTGGTACGCGGACCTCCCACCCAGCATCCTGGCTTTGGCCAACCCCAGTACCATGCGGAGAAAAACCGTAACCCACCTTCTGAGTCCCCCCCATCCAATCAAACTAACTAGACAATGAGTACAAATTTTTAAATTTTTATTTTTATTTTTATTTAATTTCTTGAATTGATAATTAGTATGTAACACTTTCTCAGGATAACTGAACCCCCACCCGCGCTCTGGTGCTCCATTGCGGGTGGGTAATTTACAAAAAAATTATTATGTATTATATTTATTGTGTTATGTGGTAAATAAAATTGATTTTGATTTTTGATTTGACTTGTTGTATGTCATTGCGCTTTGTACTATTGCATTACTTATATTCATCGTCGAGTACCGGTGCTATTCGTATTTGTTTCTTTTATTGTGTAACGCTAATATTTGTATTTGTGACACGTTCTTGTCGGTCACAATTGTTTTGAGCTGTTTATCGGTTTGTAGTTATAAAAATAGGCAACTACTCCTTACCATAGGCGTAGATACCGTCGCACCTAATAACTATTACTGGCAGATAAAATAATTTCTTACGAAAACAATTATTACTTAAAAATAATTTATCTTTTGTCTACACGTACCTCATATTTATTGTTTATGGTTGATAAAAATTATATTTAGGGTAGTCTATGGTTGTTTTACTTATACAACGTTCTTTCTATTATCTTCTTCTGCTGCGTGAAAGCTTTCAATTCTATAACTAATATGTACCGCCACGACCCCTATGCGACAAACAGAGCTAACCGGTTAGGTTAACTAGCAGCAGTAAATTAGCGGCACTAAAAATTCTAAGACCTGAGTTTTATTTGCTTACATTGTTATCTTATATTTTATGACAGGCCGGCCGCTTAAAGGTTTAGATTTGTCTTACATTTAATTCGCAACTGGTTTGTTTAAAACACATAATTCAAAAATAAATCGACGATACAACAAATTTTTATTCAATATTGTACCCATGATTAAACAATATATTGGTTTACCACCAACTCGCAATACCTAAAATGATGTTAGAAAATTTATTTAGAACATCGTATTTATTTTCATTGGTGAAAAGGTAAATTGTCAAAATAGTTATTAAAAAATAGTACAACAAGTTATGCAGAAATGCATCAGTAAACAAAAATATTTTTTTATGTATTTTAATGATCAATTAATTAAGGTTTAGTCTTGCAAAACCAATTTCTTTAACACCACCCTATTTATCTTTCCAGTGACAGTCATTGGAAAAGTTTCCAAAAACTTTACTCCTCCTCTTAGCCATTTTCTGTTTTTTTGTTCTTGTTTTGTGTATGTGTTTCTCTGTGTGTTAATTGAACTCTAGTCGCTATAACAATATACATATTTCTATTTACGTACGGTTTGTTTCTTTTTCTACGAGTTTCTAGTGGCTCTAGATATTTCTTATACGTAATCCTAGGTGGCGCCTTATAAATTTTTCGAGCAGTGTAAAGATCTTCATTTTGGACAATTCTCAATTAACCCACGACCACTTTCGACTAAGAAGAGCTGCCGGCAAGTTATCTAGCACTGCTATATATATTTATTTTAGTTGGTTTACAAATAAACCATAACAAATATAAAACTCGTTACTAAGTACACAAATTTTTAACGTTAATGACAAACTGCTTGTAAAGACTAATGTGCTTAATGATTTAAACAAAGGTCAGATTTCTAACTTCGCGCCGCGACCCTACGATTTGTAACTCGTACATCGCAAAATGTCACCTACCACTTATAAAACTATAACATTTCAAAACCCAATACATCTCTTGGAAAGTATCATCTCTCTGCATTAACGTCATTTATTGGACCACGCGGTCATGACTTACCCATTCAGACGCAGCTGCTACGACGACGTAAACGTCTTCGTAAAGTTCTACCCTAGGGTGACAACTCTGAACTATCCGTTACATCTGCCGAGGACGACCAATAGCAAACCGCTACCATCGGAAAATTGTCGCCGTGCCTGCTATGTCTTTACAGATGTTGCCCCACACACGGAAAGTTTGTGTGGTGCAAAGGGGGAGATTATAACACCCTCTAGTGTTTTGTGTTGTTACGCTGCTGAAAATATAATATACCGCAAAGAGGAAAATCCACCGACCGCAGCTTTCTTAGACTCGATTGACAAATGTCAATTGGATTAGATAGCATTTAGTTTAAAAAAACAATAACAACTCCAGTTGCAAATAGACAAATATATATAAAGTTGAAAGTAAATTGGCGGAATTATAATGGTGTTAGTTCTAATATTTTTAATAACGTTTTCAACTAAAGGAACTGTTGGCAAAGCTGCAAAAATCATTTTTGGCAAAGTTAGTTGTAATAAATAACTTGCTTCTTTCACGCTCATTGTCGGTTCAATCGCTCCCATAACGGAACTAGTAAAGTACGAGGCAATAAAAGGAACGACACTGTTTAAGTGATTGTACGTGCTTATTGATATGTGATCGCCTGGTTTGATTCCTTTGTCGATCATTGCTAGCGCCATTCGTATTGAACGTTGTAGAAGAGCCCCAAAAGTGTCTTCCTCTTTTGTGTATCCATCAATCTGAAAATAATATAATATTAAGAACCGCGTTTGGCGTGTTTATTAAGATGAGGGAGGGGGAGATCAATAAAACTAGATCTTGTATTTTCCGGGATCGGGTTAGTGGAGTTATATGCTTTCAAAATTAATTCTGATACTCAGCTAGCAAAAGTTTAAGATTTTGTTTAATTCCAAAGAAAACAACTCTGTATTAAGTTTTTCTATATCAAAACGACCTACAAAGTAAAATAAAAATTTCGTGGTCATTTTGAAATTTGACTTTTTTTATGTAGATGATCTGGCTAGTCTAGAGTTAATTAAAATTAAAACTGAAAGCATCCCGAATACGACACCGTTAAAATATAAAATTCTTTGCGGATTTCTTTTTGAACTATGACCCGTTAAAAATCGGTTTCTATAAAAAAGAATGCGCTCGGTACATGTAATTGCGACCATCGTCAATAATTTTCAATTTATTTTGATTAAATAAGATTGCGTTCGTCCAAAAATATTGCTTTGGCATGTTTAAATTGTAAGGTTCGTTGTCAAATTACGTTTTAGTTTCATCGTGTTCGCTTGAAAATTTTCGCTTTAATTGGTTTATTTACGTATATTTTCAATTTTTTTGGGAACATCTAAGAGACATATTAATTGATTGATTCAGCTGATTTTTTTTGTTTGCATTTTGTTTAAGACGCGAGATTTTTGCCTTTAGTTAGTTTAGTTAGTTTAGAACGATGCAACATTTGCTTTAACAGATCCTTCATGGTTCTAACAAATTGTTCCCAAAAATCTCTCTACCAACCCATTGAATGTTTTTGGCATTGCTGGCTTCCTCGATTTTATCCGAATCCAAATGCCTAAAGTAATTAACAATACCAAGAAACTTGTTTCATGTTGTGAATCCAGTGTTTTTTAATTAATCACCCACGGTGTTCTAAGACTCCAAGAAAAGGTCCCTAAATCCCAACCAGCCCATCAAAAACAGCACAATACACAGTTTTGATTTATCTTTGACATTTACGGGATCAGCTAGATTAAATTCTATAGTCTCAAAAACACGAGTAGCCACAGTGTTTTTACAGTAATCAGGCAGCGTTTAGAAACCGTTTTAAATTTTTTGCAATTTTTGCAGGTTCTCGGCAAACGAGAATCAATCCTACGCAATTTTTTTTGTTTAATATTTGTTTGTTAACTTTCCTAAAACCTCCCCACAAACTTCCAGTATTAACTTTAAAGATCTCTTGAATCTGTTTGGCATTGCTAATCTTTTCTATCTGATTACAATTCAACTGTCTAAAGAGATTAGTAGCGGCACAAAATTTCCATAGTCAGAATAGATAGTGTTTTGGTTCCCAAACAAGCACACTGTTACGGTTTATTGGTAAACAATGAAAATAAATATATAGCAGTGTTCGATGACCCCACGGCAATTTTTCTTAGTTGGAAGTGGTCGTGGGTTGATTGAAAATCGTTCACAAAGAAGGCCTCTACACTGCTCGAAAAATTTATAAAGCGTCACCTAGGATTATGTAAAAGAAAATCTAGCGCCACTAGGTACTTATAGATACAGAGATAAACCGTACGTGCATAGAAGTCTGTATATTGTTTTAGCGGCTATAGTTCAATTTAACACATCGAGAAACACATAAACATACCAATAGACAACACAAATAAAATCAATAGCATATATATAGTTATCAAATACTACTCATGCACGAGAGCGAGTTAAAAATACGAATATAAATTTGAGGCGCACACGCCCTCAAATAGGTTAGCTTATTTGACCGTCGCAAACACTGATGAATCCCTACACGTAATTTGCACAACAAAATATGGTTCCAAAGGTACTTAATAACAATTCACGACAAGTACCGGACCGTGGCCGATTATTTAAATAAGTTCAGAGCGCACATAATTAATTGTACTTAAAGGATCCTTTGAGTTTACATAAAGATAAAAACGATAGCCTCCAGGAATGTTAATTAACCATATAAGTATAGTTAACCTTGAAATTAGTTTACTAAGTTTTCCAGTAAATTCCAACGGTGGTGTGATATCCACTTCGATAGGTTATAATTTTTAGATTATTAATATTGCCAGTACAGCCCTCATCCAATATCAATCGACTAATTAAAACGGAGTACGTCAAACAAATATTTCATTAAAACAAAGAAAAGTAAAAGAAAGAAAGGTTCTTACACTGGAATCGTAACCATAAAATTTATTCCTTAATTAGAATGGGACGATTTTCCTTCATTCGTTATTATTAACCACGTGTCCAATTGTTCAACTTTTAGACAGCATTTTCTAAGTACACTCTTTCGCAACAAAGATTTAATAGAAAAAAAACGTATCATTTTTGCGAGACGACGAGGTGTCAATTTCAGAATACACGGATACCAAATCAAACAGGCAACTCTAAACAGGTAAAATCCCAAACTGCCCAATATAAGAATGCATATTATTTAGACGCATTAGCGTGAACACGACGGCCTATACTATAAAGAGAAAATTTCTCAATAAACCAATTATTTAGGAAATAATCCCGTCACAATACTTTAAAACGTTATTTGCATTCACTCTTTGAACAATTGATCTAATGCAGGATACCACATTGAACAAAACTTCTATGACTCACATAATTCAATAAAACATGAGCTAAGACTGATGAGTTTCTTCTCATCATTTGGACGTAGAAAAAAATTTTTGAGCTACACATGTTTGAGATTCTTTAATTTTTTTCCTTCTTTCTTTAAAAATCTAGCAACAATGCTAACTTCTTCAGATTTCTATGTTTTTTCTGAGTTGACTTGCCAATGTTTATGATTTTTCGTAATTTTGGTGCCAGTCCATTAAAACGTCATCCTTACAAGTAGAATCTGTCGTTTGTTTAAAACTCTAAGTTTAATAACCTCCATCAACAACTCTAGATGAGTCTTCTTTAAATACAGTTTTTCTTCAACTTTTTTTTCAGTGAAGACTTCGGTTTTTTACATCATACATACATCATAAAATTAACTAAATTCACATTTTCACAAACAAACTGTATTACATGAAATTAATTTGATTTTTCCTCCTTATTCCTCTTCTTCTCCTTTGTATAACTACTTTCTAATTCTTTCTTTTTCTTCTTTTCATCTAATCTATGTTTTATGTTTTGATTCTTTTTTGGTTCATTTTTTTTTCTCTATTGCTTCTTTTCGTTTTGTTATTACATTCGTCCATTCTATCCCCTTTTCTTTTTCTCTTAGCATCTCTGGTCGCACTCTCTTGTTTTCTCTCAGTTCTCCACATTTCTTACTTATGTGTTTTAAGTTCTCCCACACTCCTACATATTCTGTCTTCGCTTTCAATCAATATTTGTTTTTTTCTTTTTATATTCCTTACCCTAAACCTAACTATAACTTATTTTTCCCTCTGTTCTTGTCTTTTAATACTTCCTATTGTACTTCTCTTTTTAATTCTTCCTGTTTTTTCTGTGCCTGTGAATCCACACCCCTCCTTATTATATCTGCTTCTACCAATCATCCTTCTCTTTTTATTCTTGTTATCTTTTCTCTTAAGTACCCTCCTCCTTAGTAATATAACTTCCCTTCCTCATCTCCATATTTTACTCTCTGCATTTCTATTTCTTTCCAGCACTCGTTTAAAATCTCTTTCATTTCTTTCTTTCAATTTTCTTCTCATATCTTACTGCTCTTTTCCTGTCTGTGTTCTTATTTTTTCCATCAATTTTTTCCTCCATTATGTATCCCGCTGTTTTTCTTTCTAATCCTAGTGTCCACTTACTATATTTTCTATTTTTTCAACTCCATAATTCCGTTTCAAAGCTTATAGATTTGCAATAGAAAATTTTCTTATTTAAACCATTCTTTGAATGCTTCAATGGTTTTTCCGTAATTTTCCCTAGACTGTGGATAAGTGTGACACATTGTCTTGTTTCACTGCCTTTAATTATTGCTTGTAAAATGTATTAAATTTTAATGTAGTTACGTAGATTTTTATAAGTGAAATGTTTGTCTAACGACATCTCGTGTAATAGGGACACGTATAAATAATATAAACTAAGTAATGCCAACAGATAACTGTAACGACGATTGAACGTTTAAGTGCAAATCCTTATCTAAACGATAACTTAGAATGCATAACGCACCCGTGTCGATAAAGCCAATTATTTTTGTACAGTAGCATACACGCATGAAAAAACACCTGATGCGCATTTCGCTCTTATTATGAGCTCATCAGATGTGTATACTTAAGTGCGGTATACAACTGTACAAGAAGACGGTTGGTCTTTTAAACTCTCTTGGAGCAATGAACATAAGTGAAATGTGTGTCTAACGACATCTTGTATAATAGGAACACGTATAAATAGTATAAGTAATGCCAACAGATAAATGTAATTGTCTAATCGATTTTTTTCGATTAATTGATTTTTTCTAGAAGACCGAAAGATCATTCAAATAATTTTTGGTAGGCAAATTACACACAATCACCATATATTCCTTAAACCTAATATGTATCGGATATTTTTTGATAGGTACCTGTGCAATATTATCTTCATTTTTGATCATCTGGAAGTAGTTATAGTGACCGATTCCTTTAGGATCTGGTTTACTATCAAATTCAGAAGTGTATATTACATTATTAATAACTAAAATTTTGTTATTTAATAATTTTCAGGTTAAATTAGAAAAGTACTTACTAGTGTAATCCATCGTTTTTGTTTCTACTTGCTAAATTTTTAAGTGATTTGTTTTGAAAACATTAATTCCGATACTTTTAAGACACGTTAATACAATTATCTTCATGCTTTAAATTTATTTCGGTTAAATAACCATTAATAAATGATAAAGTTAATTGGACTAGTCCACTTAAATATTTGTGAACTAGAAACATCATAAAATAATTAAAGATAAAGGATGTCGTAGTAGAAATCCACTTTGTCACTTAAAAGTTTTAAAATAAACACGTTCAAATAAAGATAACTGGAATTTTTTGTAGGTATAATTACTTAATACCATTGATAGTAAAAAAAATTGACATGTTGATATTGTAGTTACAGGGCGAAGAGATGAAGTGAAAAAGTGCTTCCCTAGCAAACAAATTTTGCATATTGGCGCAATTCTAGTATTTTAAAGTGGAATAATAAAAGTTCCTCTCAAAACTCAAAAATTACTTCAAGTTGATCCGAAAGCACCGTCCAATTTTGATTTATCTGAAAATGTAATAATTGAGGCTTCTACGGCCGGAGTCATTATTGAAACAAAAACATCTTCCGAGATTGGACCTTGAACTTTCTTTCGTTTGTTTTTGTTTCAGTTATCTGTAAGTGTTTTTAAAAAATAAGTTCTCATGTATGAATGTAAGCTTTCGCGGCTGTAGATGCTAAAATTGTTATCTTTTGGGTTGAGCCGTGTTCGTCCTTCCCTCTATCCTTCCATTCATACATTAGACGCTTTTACGGAGAGGATGTCCACCAAAAAAACAAGAAAGAAGAAGAAGTAACTGCTATTCTCACTAGTATACCTACGACGATGTCGAAACCAGAAGGTAACACCTACTTTTTTGAACATTCGCCATCGTATTGCAACAAATCGTGGAAGAAGAACATAGTGAAAAAATGCTCACTTGAGAAAGAGTACGTTATACTTACCACCAACTGCATATAACGTCAACAGAACTATACCAGCAACATCTACAACTGAACAACATACTGGATAAAAAAACCACCAACAAGTATATCAAGAAGTTTATTAATTGAAGTACCAAGCACCACCAAATTGGTAAAAAAAACAGTTATAAACTTGTTAGACCTCCCACTTACCAAAGACTGCATATTAAAACCTATTGTCAACAGGCCAAGTAATATACCCATAAAAGAGATATAGCTGATGTGGAAAGTGTCATCAGAAAGCCCCTGGTTGAAGAAGCAGAGAAAATACGCCCCGACACTTGCAACATTCCAAAACTCCACGGAGGAACATCACTCGCGCAGAAGGAACTGCATTGAAAGACCTCAGAAACCATAAAGAAATTATGGTGACACGCGCAGATAAGAGCAACATCACAATAATCATGAACAACGAAGACTACAGAAGGAAGATCAAATCACTACTTTTAAGTTAGTAAACAATTGTTTGCTTCTTTGTTCTTCTTTATAATTTTATATGATTAACAGTAATTTTTTTTTGCAATTTTTACAAATTATTTCTTGTATGTAGTTATTTTATTTCAGTATTTAATTTTTTTGGGTTTTTTTTAAATAAATAAAACAATGTATGAATGTAAGCTTTCGCTAAGATTATTATCTTCCGGGTTGAGCCGTATTCGTTCTTCCTTCCTACGTTCTCTGCTTGACGTTTCGCTAACCATACTGTTAGCTTCTTCAAAAGTTACTCTAAAGACTGATGTTGTTGTCTTCTGCTCCTCGTTATATACCTATGTTCCGCTACGGTTGGTTGAGGTCGATCAGTGACGGGTGGTTGGTTTTCGATGGTTGGTTGATCTTCTGCTTGGTGTTGACTAATTTTGCGGTAACATTTGTTTTCTTTGTTTTTGTGAAGAGTTAGTTTCCACGTATTGCTTAATCAGTCACCATCTTCTCCATTGAAGTTATTTTTATTTTTCATAATTTTTAGGGATTCTCTGTTAGTCCTTGATAGAACTTTAGCTTCCTCAAAGTTGATGATGCGTTTTCCTTTTTGTGTAGATGTTCTGCGATTGCTGATTTATCTACCGCTCTGAACTTAGCGTCTCGGTGATGTTCTTTTAATCTACATTTTATGTAGCGTCCGGTTTGACTAATGTAAACTTTTCCACATGAACAGTCAATTTGGTAGACCCCTTTTGTTGAGAGTTTCGGCAGGTTATCTTTATTAGAAGGTAGTAGTTGCTAGATTTTTCTAACCGTTCCAAACCTGACACCGATGTTTTTTTTTCTTTAATGATTTTCTTAATTTGTCAGTTACTTCAGCAATGAATGGCAAACGAGCGTCAGGAATCTTGTTAGCTCTATGCAATAACGTTTTGATTAGAGACCGCTTTTGCTGTGGATGATGGTGTGATGTGGCATGGAGGTATCGGTCGGTGTGTGTCTTTTTACGATATACACTATGAGATAACTTGTTGTTATCCCCTCGTTTCACTAGAACATCCAGGAAGGGAAGATCCTTATTCTCATCTGTCTTCATGGTAAACTTGATCTTTTCGTGCTGAGTGTTAAGGTGGTTAAAAAATACAGTAAGTGCTTCTTTCCAATGAGGCCATATGACAAAGGTATCGTCCACGTATCTAAACCAGCATTTCGGTTTCTTTTTGCTGGATTGAATGGCTTCTTGCTCGAATGCTTTCATAAAGATATTCGTAATAACCGGTGATAACAGCTGCACCTGATTTTTCTTTGTAGAAATCTCCGTTCTATACAAAGTAAGTTGTATTCAGACAGATTCTTGCTAGCTTTGGTATGTCTTCTCTTAACCCATGGGTTGTGTACAGTTGTTTTGTGTTGTTATGTGTATCGTCGACTGGTACATTAGTACGCAACAAATTGTGCAAAAAGAATCATCGAACGTAGTGAGAAGGCACTCACCCAAGAAAGAGTACGTTATACTTACCATAACATATAACGTCAACAGAAATATACCATCTACAACTGAGCAGCATACTGGATAAAGAAACATGGAACACAATAGATCGCATCAGCTACGAACATGGGGAATACCACCTACAATCAACCACTAACAGGCATATCAAGAAGTTTGTGAACTTAAGTAACAAGCACCAGCAAACCAGCTATAAATTGGACGAAAACAAAACAGTTGTAAACTTGTCGGACTACCCGCTCACCGAAGAGTGCATATCAATTCTGACAAAAGAGATGAACTACGCCATTGCTCCAAGCAAAATACCCGCAGAAGAGATAATAGGAGAAGTGGAAAGTGTCATCAGAAAGCTTCCGGTTGAAGAATCAGAGGAAATACGACACGAGACTTGCCGGATTTTACAACGTTCCAAAGATCCACGTAGGAACATTACTCGCGCAGATGAAATTGCATTAAAAGAACTCAGAAGCAATCAAGAAATCATGGTGACACACGCAGATAAAGGCAACGCTACAGTAGTCATGAACACTGAAGACTACAAAGTGAAGATCAAATTACTACTGGATCCACAACTTTACACCAAGTTAAAAAGAGATCCATCCAACAAATTTGAAAAACAAACAAGAGCCGCAATCAAACATTCAGCTATACCAGTCGATCGACATTGTTAACTGCTATCTTCCGGGACCAGGCCACCTAAACTATACGGATTACCAAAAATTCTCAAATTTGGTAACCCCCTAAGGCCAATTGTCAGCACATGTGGATCTCCAACTTATGAACTGGCCCGTTACGTGGCTAAGTTTCTACAACCGTACGTGGGAAGAACTGAATCTTTTGTGAAGAACTCCAAACACTTCGTCAAATTACTGATGACTCTGGAAGTAACCAATGACGATATACTAATTAGTTTTGATGTAGAATCGCTATTCACTAACGTACCAGTCGACGATACACATAAGATCATAAAACAACTGTGCACAACCCATGAGTTAAGAGAAGACATACCAGAGCTAGCAAGAATCTGTCTGAATACAACTTACTTTCTATGGAACGGAGATTTCTACAAACAATGGGATCACCATTATCACCGGTTATTGCGAATATCTTTATGGAAGCGTTCGAGCAAGAATCCATTTAATCCAGCGAAAAGAAACCGAAATGCTGGTTCAGATACGTGGAAGATACCTTTGTCATATGGCCTCATGGGAAAGAAGCACTTACTGTATTTCTTAAATACCTCAACACTCAGCACAAAAAGATCAAGTTTACCACGGAGATAGAAGAGAATAAGGAGCTTCCCTTCCTGGATGTTCTAGTGAAACGAGGGAATAACAACAAGTTGGTTCATAGTGTATATCGTAAAATAACACACACCGACCGATACCTCTATGCCACATCACACTATCATCCACAGCAGAAGCGGTCTCTAATCAAAACTTTATTGCATAGAGCTAACAAGATTCCTGATGAGGTTCACAAGGCAGAAGAACTTCGACACGTCCAACAAGCCCTAATTAAGAACGTCTATACCAGAAAAGAAGTAAGAGCCGTCTGTCGCAGGAAATCCGAAAAAGAGAAGGAACAGATCACCACCTATGCTCGTTTGCCATTTATTGCTGGAGTAACTCTCAAGAAAAGGGGTCTACCAAATTGACTGTTCATGTGGAAAGATCTACATTGGTCAAACCGGACGCAACATAAAATGTAGATTAAAAGAACATCACCGAGACGCCAAGTCCAGAGCGGTAGTAAATCAGCAATCGCAGAACATCTACACGAAAAAGGAAAACACATCATCAACTTCGAGGAAGCTAAAGTTCTATCAAGGACTAACAACTACTATCCAAGGATAATAATTATAATAATAATTATTGAAATTGGAAATACTATGCGTTTGTAAACCGATTCGACAACAGTTCTTTCCCTGATTCAACCGTCGTCTAGTATACCCCCTTCATCACAAGGTTAACATGATATTAATCAACTAATTTTTATAAATACATCTTGTCTGAAATTAACTTAAGCATAGTATGGCGTTTTTTTTAAATGAGTAACATGCGTGAAATTTCCCACTTTTTATTGATAAATTTACTGTAAAAAAAATGAGTTAAAATTCAATTCCTTCTTAAGCTATCTTCTAAGGTCCTCTTATTGTAACCGTTTAAAATTTATTGTTGGCGATTAACCGCTTGATATCTGTCCTCAAATTTATTTAATACTGGCCGTTTCCAACCGATTTTTTTAACGTTCTTACTTTATGAAAGAGATTCTGTCGTCAGATTTGATTTTTTACAAAGGCTTTGTAATACCGCACTTTGTTTTCATAATATATTTCCTGCACTAAAGAGATCTTGTCTTCATTTGTGATTCTTTACGTAACCTTTGTAGTGCATTTTCTTATTCCTATAAGGTTCTTTTCGCAATCCGAGCAGTGTCAGTTCAATTAGGTCAAATTTTTACTCATAACGTCTCCGACTCTACCAGGTGTTCTATTTTGTGTTACACTTTGGTAAATGAAATAAAATGTTAAGTTCAAAATAAAAATAATTTAAAAGCAGACTGATAAATAATTTTAATAGAAGTGTCAAAATAAATATAAGTGTCATATAAAAATTAAAGATTATACAGTGAAATGGTTTTGGATGCCGGATGCTCTTGTATCAGTTGTCAAAGCACCTGCAGGCCAAAAGTTGGATTGTTACGCTGGCTGTATGGCAAGTGGCTCCGTCCTGTTGAAACCAAATGTTGTCCTAGCCTCGTTCTTTAATTTTTGGAAACAAAAATTGAGTGAGCATGTCACGATAGCGCTCACCATTGACCGTAACGGCGGCTCCTTCATCGTTTTCAAAGAAAAACGGGCCAACGATGCCGCCAGACCAAAATCCGCACCAAACAGTGACTCGTTGTAGATGCATCGGCTTTTCCAAGGTGAAGTATGGATTTTCTAAACCCCAAATGCGACAATTTAGTTTGTTGACATATCCTCCGAGGTGAAAATGCGCCTCGTCCGAAAAGATGATTTTTCGATAAAACTGTTCATCTACGGCAAATTAATCTTCAGCCCATTGGGCAAACCAATTAAACTTTGTAAGGCTTTATACCAAGGTCTTTATGCAAAATTCTCCTTAGAGAAGTGCGGGAAATGTTCAATTCTTGAGAACGGTGACGAGTTGATGTTGATGGATGATCACGGACACTTTCAGCAACGGCAGCAATATTCTCAGTCGTACGCACTGTATTAGAGCGGGAACGGGTTGTTTTTGTAACCAACACAGCAGTATCGTGAGCTCGCTTCACGAATTTGTCCACAACTTGACGTGATGGTATTCGATCTTTGCCCATTTTTTTTTTAAATTTCTTACAGTTTGGGTTGAAGACTCACTACTTTGGAAGTAAGTTCTCAATATTTCCCAGTTTTTTTTCAAGCGTATGTATTACCATTTTGTAAAATTTAGACTTAACTAACAATCTGTCAATTTGTGATGACATTTAACATTCATGTACTTTAAATAAATAGTGGTTCAAAATGCAACCGCTAGATGGCCCAGCCTTTATATTGCTTCACAACTTATCTCTAATATTTGAGAACTCTATAACTTGATTAGTAATATTGCTCCAGTAGAAAATATTGGATTAATATTAATTCAATCTATAGTCCATATTTATTTCAATTTTTGTAATAAAGTTAAATACAACAACGTGTACATTATGTGTATTATTAATTAAAAACAAAGTTTTATTTAGCTGCATCCTGCAAAATTAATTTCTTTAACATCGGTCGATTTACTTTCCCAGTAACCGTCATTGGAAAAGTTTCCGTAAACTTGACTCCACCTCTTAACCATTTTCTATTCTCTAAATTATTCTCGACGTGTTTTATAATTTCTTCAGCAGTTATTTTTCTAGCGTTTGGTTTAAGCTTGACAACAGCCATCGGGTGATTCATTTCGGTTTCGTGCGGTATCCCAATTACAATCACCATTTCAACTGGTTCCAAATCTAGTATAACTTTTTCAATTTCTGCTGGTGATATATGAATGTTCAGATATTTAAAGCTTTCGCCGATTCTTTCAACACAGTAGAAACACAAATTTTCGTTATAATAAAACGAATCTCCTGTTCTTAACCAACCATCGGCGTCGAATCTTTCAGTCGAATCTTTTAAAGTATCCGATAAACTGGCATGGCGTTTTGAGTCTTAATTCGCCCACTTGATTCGGTCCAAGCACCTTTTCCGTTTCAACATCTACTATCTGAAATCATAACTTAACTTTTAACAAATAACAAAATTTTTTCTTTACTTTATAACAAAAGCCCTTTTTAATTGTTCCCACTGAATTTTTATTGTTTTTCCAAAGTTCTGTTCCATATTGTAAATATTCAAAGCAATTTTTGAACAATTCCGATTGAGAATAAGTGAAGAAAACCATTGTGTGTTTTAGAACCGATTGTATCTCGTTAAGTTGTTTTAACGTTAACGGATTTCCGCTTATCACAAGCAGTTTTAAATTTTTTAGATCAACTTTATCGGGTATTTTAGTTCGTACTAAATGGAGCGTTTGCAATGGGTTTAGAAATGCCATATCAACGTGTTGATAAAATAATGTCCAAGGATCATCAGGATTAAATGACGGATATACAACATTTCTATTGCCAATTTCTACACTTGAATGGAAAAAAATTGGGTACAAACACCAGTAAGAATTTACAATTGAGTAAAAGGTAAATTCAGAGTGTCCAGAAAAGGTACTAAAAATAGGTTTTTTAACAAACATATCCACTGAAAAGTGTTTTATTTACCTGTTATCGAGGGACAACATACTAGAATGATCGAAACAAATACCTTTAGGCATACCACTAGTTCCACTACTAAAGACCATTAAGGCGAGGGTGTTTAGATTTTCTGGTTCGTAAGGTTTAAATTCGTTTTCAAGTTTATGAGGAAGGATAAATTTTAAAAAAGGCGTATGCTTTGTAGTGTCTCCAAAAACAACTATGATTGTGTCAGTTCCAATACTTTCAATAACTTTTTCAACTAAAGAAACTGTTGAAGGTGCTGCAAAAATTAGTTTTGGTAAGGTTTGGAGTAGTAAATACGATGCGTCTTTCACGCTCATTGTTGGTTCAATGGCTCCCATAATGGAACCAGTGAAATACGAGGCGATAAAGGGAACGGCACTGTTTAAGTGATTGTACGTGCACAATGATACGTAATCGCCTGGTTTGATTCCATTGTCTATCATTGCCAGCGCCGTTCGTATAGAACGTTGTAGAAGAGATCCGAATGTGTCTTCTTCTTTTGTGTAGCCATCGACCTAAAAGTAGTTTACTATTAATTTATATTTAAATAAATGGTGCATGAAAAAGGGTAGGTATTTACATAATTCTTAGTTTTGAATTCTAATTTAAATCAAGATTAAAGAGAAAATACTTTTGATCTTAAATTAAATATAGAGCAAACATACAGTGTTGATTCTAACATAACCCTGGTTGGCGTTGCAAAAAGTGTAAAAAGCAGTTCACTCAAGGTTAATATACCACTTTAAAAAATTCAAGGTCACTTTTGACAAATAACTATAAAACAAGGACAAATTAATTTAAAATAAAATTCACTTTGTTGGGCTGTAGATTTTAATTGTATAAGTAGAGAGGACAGATTTTTAATTCTTAATCGGAGATACTCATCCTGTAAGTTACTCAAAAATTTTGCGACTTTGTCAAAATGAAGCTTGATTCATTTTTATAAATTTTAAATTGATTTGTTGTACGTTTCGAAATTAATTAAAAACTAAACCCATACTAATATTATAACCCACTCCGCAAAATATCTACTTCCTTTTTTCATTCATCTTTTTGTTTTCTACCTCTTTCATCCATTTTATACCTTCTCCATTTCTCTTAGCAGAATCTCTTTTCTCTCTTCATCTTTCTTTAATTCTCTACACTCATCTACCATGTGCTCTACATTCTCCCAATTTTTCTCACACATCCTACACATTCTTACTTCATCTTTTTTCTAATATTTATTTTTTTTCTTTATTTCCTAACCTATATCTATCTACCATACGTTTTTCTTTTATATTGCATCCTTCTTTAATGTATTTTGGTATTTCTTCCACCACTATGTGTTTGTATTTTGTATTATACTTTGTTTCTTTAATTTTCATTTCTTTGTTTTGTTTCTGGTTATTCTTGTCACTTTGTGGTATCTCTTCTTCCATCCGTTTCCCTTCCCCCTCAATCTTTTTACCTCTTCTGTCGCGTAACCTCCTCTTCTATAACATACTCTTTTTTCTTCTTCTCCATGCTTTGTTTTTTGCAATTCTACTTCCTTTCAACATTCATATACAATTTCATTATCTTTTCTATCTTCCATCCTATTATTGCTTTTCTTCCTGCTTGCATTCTTATTTTATCTATTTTTATTTCTTCCTAGCGTCTATCTTCAAATTTTTTTCTGTATCCTCTCTAGTTCTTACCATTCCTTCCATCCCCAAATCTCTGTTCCCTACATCATCACACTTTTACTAGTTTCTTAAATAACCACTTTTTTCTCTCCACTTCTTTACCGAAAAATTCTTCTTCTATACCCCATGTTTGTCCCATTATATTACTACCATTTTTCTTTAATTCCCTTATACGATCACCTTATCATGTACTCTAAGTATTTGTATTTATCCACTCTTTCTATCTCATCTTTTTTCCATCACCATTTCTCTTGTTTTGCTCCCCCCTTTTTCTTATCAAATATTTTTCTACATGTACTTTTTTCTTTTCTAAATACCTTCTCAACGTCTTTATTGCTTTATTCATGTGCAAGCGTTATTATATTTTTTCATTCCTATTTTTATTCCTCTCGCCTGATCTTTCCTCATTTCTTCATCTCTTAAATACAGGGTGTCCCAAATAAGAGTGATTGATTTTAAACATAAATTCCCATCTTATTAATTGCTCCAAAAAGATGGGGTTTTCACTAATTTTACTAGTCTATCAAAAAGATAATTTTAAGCTTGTTTGGGATTTTATCTCATCAACAGAGGGTGTTGCACAAATGTTGGTCAAATTCAAAGGGGAAAATATGTTTTATTTTAAATGGAACACTCTATAATTTTTATTCTCATTCGAAAGAGCAATCATTCTCCTTTCCAAAAATGTATAGTTTTCTGTCTTTTGTTTCATTAACAACAAAGATATTTGAGGTTTCATGGGCACCGCGGTCTCCTGAATTAACTGTCCCAGATTTTTTTCTCTGGGGATATGTGAAGGATAGGTGCTACAATCCTAAGCCTAACAATTTAGCAGAACTAAAAAATAATATCAGGAACATTATTGAAAACATTGCGCAAGAAATGTTAGAGAATTCATTTGAAAATTTAAAATTTTGCTTACAGTTATGCGTATACGAAGAGGATAGGCATATGCAGCATTTATTGTAACTAAACTGTTTATCAGATTTGTTGGCAATTATTTACGTAATTAAAAATGCGTACTACATGAAACCGACTTAAATGATTTTGTTATGCGTCAAAGGGTCATATCAAGCGTTGATTTTAGGCATCAAAATACGTTCATATAAAACTACTTATTAAAAATGTACTACTACATAAAACCTCGAATATCTTTGTTGTTAATGAAACAAAAGATAGAAAACTATACATTTTTGGAAAGGAGAATGTTTGCTCTTGCGAATGGGATTAAAAACTATAAGGCGTTCTATTTACAATAAAACATATTTTCCCCTTTGAATTTGACCAACATTAGTAAAACACCCTGTGTTGATGAGATGAAATGCCAACCAAGCTTAAAAAAATCTTTTTGATAAACTAGTGAAACTAGTAAAAACCCCATCTATTTGGAGCAATTAATAAGCTGGGAATTTATGTTTAAAATCAGTCACTCTTATTTGGGACACCCTGTATATTAAAAAAAGTATCGAGCTCAACAGTAAACCCTGTTTCAACCTTTTTTTGTCCAAAACTCTTTCTTTAACTTTTCTTTTACGTTTACCCTACTTTTTGTTTCTTTATAAATCTCTTCCACTGATTCTTTTATGTCTTTCTTTATTTCATTTTTCCTCATCATTTTCCACAGTGTCTTTCTATCTACTCTATCAAATGCCGTTTTTATATTGCCAAATACTGCATATACCTTTCCTCTTTATTTCTTATTATTATTTATTTTTCTGAATAAAAAGAACAAAAATTAAGTTTAAACAAGAAATAAATGAATAAAATTTAGCTTAAAAGTTTAGATTTCAATAAATCTATATTCAATCTATATTTTATAAACCATAAATAATTAGTATTAATCAAAGAATTTAATATGTACATAAATGATTAATTTCTGTTTAATTAAAGAAACACTGATAATAAGTAAGTTTTGTGTAGCGATAATATGATGAACGCTTGTAAAAGTGTATCAAAATTAGTTTCTATGATAAAAGTAATTGTGTGTAAAAAACATAACAAAACAGTTTCAATGCTGCAATGCTTTAAAGAGTGCGACAAAACAATTTTAATATAGAAGTAGAAGCGAGAAAAAAACATTTAAAAACTAACATTCAAAGTGAGGTCTCAATGCAAAGGTAGGATTCGTACTTTGAGAACTTATTTCTTTTTGTTAAATTCCCTGTGTATAACTAATTATTTTATTTTGGGAACGGACTCATCGATCTGAAATTACAAATTGAATAAACAAGATGTCTCATAGCTAAAACATATTTTTTTTTATAAGCAAAGTTAGTAATTTATCGCAATATATATTATCGATTGTCCTTCTTCCCTTCCTAAACCTTGTCTGCCAACCTGGAATTATTTTTTTCTATCTGTTTTCTTTTTATTTATGCGTATATTTTTTCCTCTGTGCATTTTATTTCTTTCCCCTGCGTTTCTTTTGTGCCTTCTGCTCTTCTAATCATTACTTTTCTTAAAGCTTCCTCAAGTTCTTCTTTTTTCATTCATCTTTCTTTTTTTGATTTTTTTCTCCTATTTTCCTATAATTTTAAGTTCTGCCGATTCTCTCCTATTTCCTTTTTTTCCTTATTTGATTTACAAATTTCCAAGCTTGTCCTTTATTTCTGATATCTTTAATATTTTTTCCATGATTTTCGATGTTCCACTTTTTTTCTTCTTACATCTATTCTTTAATCCTGCTCTTATTTTCTTATATTCTTCTACATTTGTTTTCCCTTTTTCCATTTTTTCCTTCCATTCTCATTTCTGTTTTTGCTCTCTCACATACCCTGTTTCACCATTCTATTTTATTTCCTTTTGTTTTTTGTCTTTTTTAAATCTTCGTCTTTTCGTTGTCATCTTCATTTTTTCTATAATTCTTTTCAACTCTTCTTTGACATCTTCTTCTGCTTTTTTCATTTTATCCATATACGTTTCTATAATTTTGTCAATCCTTTTGTTTTTCTTCCCATTTTATAAAATATTTTGCTTCTTCCTCTTCCTCTCTTATCAAATTCACTTCTATTGGTTGATGATCTGAATCTCTCCTATTTGTATATGCTCTATTTCCTTTCTACTTGATTCGTTGACTATAACATAGTCAATTACCGATCCTCCTTTTCCTCCTATATATGTTAGCTCTCATTCTCCTCTCTCCTTATTCCTTTCTTATTCCGGTAGTTATTTCCCCTCTGCCCTCCCCATTTTATTTCTCTTTCTGCAAATTGTATTTTCCATTTAAATTCTTTTGACAACCTATTACTCCAGTTTTCCCAATCCTTTTCTTCAAACCATGTCTCTACCAGTCTTACCATTTTAAAACTCTTTAGAAATCTTCTTTATTTTTTAATCCCGCAATATTCTAAAATAATATTTTTTTCTTTCTTTTTACCTACCTGCCCCCCTTTCTTTAGTTTTTTGCTATTCTTTGTCTCAAACCTCCACCCATCTCTTCTCCATCTCCATCTATCGTTCTCTTTCCTATTTTGTTTGTTATTTCTACTTCTACGCCTATTTCTTCTTTTAACATCTTTTTCACTACTTGTTCTATTTTATTGGCCCCTTTATGACAATGTTGTTTCTCCTTCTTTCTGTTTCTTGCTTTTCTTCCCTTTTTCCTATTTCTCTCAATCTCTTAACCATCCCATTTATTTTGCTTTTATCCAATTTTGACTTTCTGTCGCCCATTCTTTTTCTTTTTGTTCCATTTCCTCCTTCATCCTTTTAGTTTCATCTTTACATTCTTTAAATCTCTCTGTCATATCCGTTCTCATTTCCAATATCAACATTTTTATCATTTCTTTCTCTCGGTGCTTTTGTGTTTCTTCCCCCTATCTAGTCATTCAATTTCTCCTCCACTCTTGTTTCTCTCTTCCTTTTCAAAAACTTTTCTATATTTCCCAAACTTCCCGATCTTTCACGTATCTCGCTTTTTCTGTTCATTTAAAACTCTTATATACATGTGTCCACCCAATTAAATTAATTTTTTGTACTACCAGTTACCGTTCCCTTTAACAACTTACTTTTGTTACTTTATTTAAATTTTATATAAGTAATAACTTCTAATTAACTACGTCCGCACTCTGCCACTTCTAAACAACGACTCTGTCTCTGAAGGCCGTTTCGCGTCTATCAAACATTTTTTTCCTTGTTTCCGTCAAATAAATTTGATAATGTGAAACAAGATCATTTGTTTTTGAGAAACATTTTATCATTGAAAAACAACAAAAAAATTTAAAAAACCAGGCGGAATTAGCAATCATCAAATTAATTTGACAAATGTAAAAAAACCGCCATTGTCAAACTTATTTGATCAAATAAGTTTGACAGAAGCAGCAGGAACTTGCCGTTTGATTTAAACAATGTTAAATAATAAAGACTCTTAAGAGATAAATAAGATTGTGGATATAATCTTAAATTTACAACAAAATTGGTAGTTTGATGTCTGAATTACACACTCTACTACGTTATATTCTACGACGTAAACGTACCTGTGCTATTTTATCTTTATTTCTGGTCATTTGAGAGTAGTAATAGTGACCAACTCCTTTAGGATCCGGATTAGTTTCAAAGTTAGTGTACATCACATTATTAACAACTGAAAATTTGTTATGTAACTAATAAGTTGTAGATATAACAAATCAAAGAATTACTTACTTTTGTAGTCATCCATTTTAATATTTATTAAAAGTTGGAGCGAATTATTTCCGTAACTCACAGTAAATAATATAATTATTTACAATTGTTTATAAACTGAAAGTAAGTAATGATTATTCCAAAAAGAGATTATTATGCAAACCGATAAATTTTAGATTGTGTTTCATAACTAGTTTGTAATCACTTATCAGAGAAAAAATTGTGTAATTTTAGGTTAGAAACAACTTTTATATAAAGATGCGTGCATCTTACGTCACAGGAGGTGGTCTACCATATCAACTTCCTATAATTTAACTAGAACACCTTATATATTATTGCATTTTTAAATGTCTTACTACATTCTAAATTTTAAACTATAAAATATCATACTGTTGAAGTAATTAAATTTTTCTTAACACCTACATTTAAAAAATCCAAACACATACGCATATCTCAAGATAACAAATTGTTTTAAAAATAAATTGTCCACTTAATCAACTAAAGTGTTTGACCTTCAAATTTTTTATTCGAATGTATCTTATCATAAATGTGTTTCTTATCGTGAGGTTTGCGTTCAAATTTAAACTAAAAAAATATTCTTATTTATTAGTAACATACCTGTTTTAAATATTCAATGTAGTTTAGCGTCGTGGTAGCTCCTCAATTTCGATTTGGTCTACGGAAAACGCTCCGACCTGCTATACATTAAATACGTTTTGAATTCAACTCTTGGTGTGGCATACTGAGGTCACGTCTGATTGGTCCTATAATTTATAATGAAACACTCTAATGTCTATACATACTTCCTAGGTTAATCATCTTTACAAAAGTTTCGAACTTTTTGGTTTCACCAGGATGGTGCCCCAGCACATAATTCAAGAATTGTAATAATTCTTCTTTTTTTGGTTAATAAAAAAATTTTTTTTTACTGTTAATTTTTGTATTAATTGTGACAAACTAAACATTCACTAATAGAAAAGCAATTCTTTTTCCAAATGTCTCATAACCTCATAAGAAATAACAATGATCAAATACTATAACAGTTTTCCAAAATCTGGATACCTAGCTAGAAGCCACAACGATGAAAATCAATTTTGACGTTTTTTTTTAAATCAATCAATGGGTTGTAAAAAACCAAAAATAATTATTAACTAAATGAATTTTCAATTATTAAGCGGCGTTCGTAGACAAATTGGTTAATTTGTTGCCTAGTAATCTTTTTGAGCTTTCTAACTAAGGTTCGATTCCGATTGCAGTATTTTTTAAATCAAATTTATTATAATTATTATACAATGTTGTAAACTGAATTTAACATTTTGTAAAAGATTAAACTCATTTTACAAAAATTGAATTAATAATAATAATTAAAAGGAAATTTGTTCCATGTCTGTTTCGATCTCCCTTCCTGCTTTTTGCCAGGTACTTTCGGTTCCTAAATTTTTCTTGTGTGTGTGTGTGTGTCTTAATCCATTCTAATCAGGTGTCTCCACCGTCCAAGTTGTATTCCTCTATAGCATTACCAGCTGCAGCTCCATAATAATCTAATCCGGAAATACTATTTACTAAGAAAGCATTCCACCGATATGAACTGTAAATTCGCTGACAACAAGGAAATTTCCACAACCTTGTTGCTTTGACTTACGGTATAAATAAACAAGTGGCAACGCATACAATCAAATTTATAGTCCGTTGGAACGCATCCAACACATCGCCGTGCGCGTCTAATTTATATAATGTATGTACATGTTGTCGTCTACGATAAATTACTTACCAATCGTAGTAGGCGTACTCAATCCGGTGTCTACCAATTCTCAACGACACCATAGTGGTGACACCTGAGTGATTGTATTTATTTGTATTGAGTATGTTACTGTCAAATTACTAAGGTTGCTGGGCGTATGCTTCCTGTATCGTCAGCATTTGCTATTTGTGTGTGAAGAAATTCTAACAGTGTTTTGTTTATGTTTTGCATTCTTCGGAAATGATTCTTCCTCGGGTGTGCGTTACGGTTTCGACATTTTATAAATTTTTTTAATGTCATTTTACACTTATGTATTTTACCTTTTCGGCTCTGACTTTACTTATATACAGGGTGTCCCACGACGATTAAGACAAGTAATATATCAGAATTCGGCAGTAGTAGATAATTATAATTTTGGGGGTGTAAATTAAAACAAATGTTGCATCTTTTCTTGTTATTGTGTTTCCCAATGAGGTATTTGTTTTTGGTCACGTGACGTCGCATTCAAAATTATTAATGGGACAACCTGTATATTTGAGCCTTTCTGTGTTCCTCCCGATAAAACAATTCCAACTAACTAGCACACTTGGGGTCTAAAGTGATTAATTCAAGAGCTACAGGTACTTAAAGGATTGGAAATTAAAAATTCAAATTGAATCCCTGTAATTTTCGGCTACAGATTCAGAAGATTTAAAAAATACCTCATTGGGTAACACAATAACAAGAAAAGATGCAACATTTGTTCTAATTTACACCCCCAAAATTATAATTATCTAGTACTGCCCAATTCTGATATATTACTTGTCTTAATCGTCGGGGACACCATGTATTTTATAAAATAAAGTTCCTTGCTGATTTTTTAACCTCTTTTATGACTTTTGTATTAGTATTCTCTTAATTAATTAATCATGTTTGTTTTGCTTTTATAACCTTCCTTAAAATTTTTCCTTTTAAAAATAATCGTTAAGTTTTTATTATGCATATTTAAATTCCGTTGAATTTCATTCACACAACAATGCTGGGAAGACAAAATCGAAGCTGTTGTTGGATTAAGATTGTTTAAATCTTGCAAACGGCAAAAACCTCTGTTACACACGTCAGCACAAACTTCTAAAACAAAGAACTAAGTAACAATGGTTATATTTCGGAGAAACAAAAGCAATTAAGTCTCAAACTAAAGTCAACTTTTTGAGTCATGAATATGGGACGACAAATATTTTTTTTAAATTTCAGGAAGTGCCCCTACGGCTTATCAAGGTACAAATTTGAGCCCGAATGCCTACGATCTACGGAAAATTGCCTCACCAAAACTAAACAAATCGTCGAATTGTACGGAGACGTGAAGTCGGCTATACAAATTTGTTTTTGTTAATAATTTTATAAATATACCAAGACAAAATTTTTAATTATTAGCAATAGTAGCACAAAATCTATACACATAAAATCGTGGCCCAGTTTGTCTGTCTGTCTGTCTGTCTGTCTGAACGTCTTCTCTAAAACGGCTGAACCGATTTCGGAAATCAAAACGTCAAATTGTTCAGGAGGTCCAGGCTCTGATCTTAGGCGGGGTTTCAAGTTGACCTAACCTTTGACCTCTGACCTGGAGCGGTAAATCCAGGAAAACATAGGCATGTTATATATCAAAGTGTTCAGGATGTCAAGGAAAATGTTTTAAGATTAGTCCCAAGTTGACCTGACCTTTGACCTCTGACCTGGAACGGTCTTTAATTTTAGGTTTGTCTAGATTAAACCCATTTTCAAATGGGTTTGGTTACTAGTTATCTATACACATAAAATCGTGGCCCAATTTGTCTGTCTGTCTGTTCGTCTTCTCCTCCGAAACGGCTAAACCAATTTTAAAAATCAATACGTCAAATTGTTCAGCATATCCAGGCTCTGATCTTAGGCGGGGTCACAAATTGACCTAACCTTTGACCTCTGACCTCGAGCGGTAAATCCAAGGAAACATATGTATGTTATATATCAAAGTGCTCAGGATGCCAAAGGGAATGTTTTAAGATAGGTCCCAAGTTGACCTGACCATTGACCTCTGACTTGAAGCGGTGACCTCACGTTTTTATTTTCAGGTTTGTCTAGATTAAGCCCATTTTCAAATTGATTTGGTTACTACTACAGTATAAAAATGTCGAATTAATCAAGTGAGTACGGCCACGTAAAGTCGGTCATACCCATTTGTTTTTGATCATAACTTTGTAAATATACCAGAACAAAATTTTTAATTATTAGTATAAAATAGCACAAAAGTATACCGTGATAAAAATACCGAATTGATTAAGTGAGTACGACCACGTGAAGTCGGCCACAATCATTGGTTTTTGTTAATAACTTTTTAAATATACCAGCACAAAATTTTTAATTATCAGTAATAAATAGCACATAATTATGCCGTAATAAAAATGTCAAATTGATTAAGTAAGTACGACTACGTGAAGTCGGCCATACCCATTTAATTTTGTTAATAATTTATCAAATATATCAGCACAAAATTTTTCATTATTAGCAATAAATAGCACAAAATTATATTGTAATAAAAACGTTGAATTGATCAAGTAAGTACGGCCACGTAAAGTCGGCCATACTCATTTGTTTTTGTTAATAACTTTTTAAATATACCAGCTCAAAATTTTTAATTGTCACCAATAAATAACACAAAACTATATCATAATAAAAACGTCAAATTGATCAAGTGAGTACGACCACCTAAAGTCGGCCATAACCATTGGGTTTTGTTAATAACTTTTAAAATATAACATCACAAAATATTTAATTATCAGTAGTACGGTCACTTGAAGTTGGCGATACCCATTAGTTTTTGTTAATATAACTATGTAAATATACCATAACAAAACTTTTAATTATCAGCAATAAATAGCACAAAATTAGACCGTAATAAAAACATTGAATTAATCAAGTAGATACGACTACGTGTAGTCGGACATACCCATTTGCTTTTGTTAATAACTTTTGAAATATATCAGCACAAAGTTTTTAATTATCAGCAATAAAGAGCACAAAATTATACCGTAATAAAAACGTCAAATTGATCAAGTAGGTTGACCACGTGTAATCGGTCATACTCATTTGATTTTGTTAATAACTTATTAATTATATCAGCACAAAATTTTTAATTATTAGCAATAAATAGCACAAAATTATACTGTAATAAAATCGTTGAATTGATCAAGTAAGTACGGCCACGTAAAGTCGGCCAAACTCTTTGTTTTTGTTAATAACTCTTTAAATATACCAGCTCAAAATGTTTAATTGTCACCAATAAATAACTCAAAACTATATCATAATAAAAACGTCAAATTGGTCAAGTGAGTACGACCACCTAAAGTCGGCCATATCCATTTATTTTTGTTAATAACTTTGTAAATATACCAGCACAAAACTTTTAATTATCAGCCATAAGTAGCACAAAATTAAACCGTAATAAAAACCTGGAGTTGAACAAGTAGGTACGACCACGTGAAGTCGGCCATAATCATTTGTTTTTGGTAATAACTTTGTAAACATACTAGAGCGTTGATTGAAATATTGGTAAAGATAGTCAACCGCTTGTATTTGCTTGTATCACGGATGCAATTCACATATGCATGTTGGGTTGCGTTTTTGTTTACTTTTTCACCTGTACTGAAGCGCTAAGTTATAATGTGTACGATTCTTGAAATAGAATAGTTCAATTTATTGCACCGTTGTAAAAATGGCGCAACATACAATCCGTAAAATTTACTTTTGTCAATACAATGTTGCAACGTTTTCAAATATTTAGTAAACGTATTAACTAGTAATTAAAAGTGACGAATTTTTCATTTATGAATAATACCATTGATGATACATATCTTGGATTTTAATGACAATGTTTTTTTTAATAATTTACTAAAATACATGCGAAGCGTTATTTGTTAAAACAGTTTGGTTTGGTCGGTGTTAGATAAATAAGAAACAATTATTTTACAAATTATGCTTGCACTTTATTTTTTAACTTGCAAATAATAATGTTGACATTTGTTTGTCATTTAATAACTTCGTTAGGAATAAAGTAGAACATACTGGGAGAAATACCACTAGAGTTCAGAAACGCAAAATTATTGGTTTTTGTATCTACTTGTTTTTACGTGTTCAGTTGAAAAGGATTTTAAATAAAAATTGGTTTTCAAATTTTTCAATTCAAAAGGCAACAAGTTACCGTGTTTTTTAGGGAAAGTGGGTTCCACTAGACCTTCAAATTTAAATTCACTTGGTAATAAAACCTATTCCTATTACTTCTAAAATAAAAGTACTAGATTTTAGCTTGAGGTGTGTTGTCTCCCGACGCGGTGCGGATAATACGTGTATAATACACTATTCTTTTCTGTGACGAAATAAATGACGATTTAATATTGAAAAATCATATTACAATAGAATTAGAAAATTATTGAGGGAAATTTGGTGTTAAAAATAGTACTCACTTTTTCCCGAGGGAAAAAAATAATTTACGAAAAGTGACACTTTGTTATCTGTTAGTAGAGATAAAAAGTTAGGATTTTACTCTTTGAAACTGTATCAAAATATCATGGTTTCGAATTAAAATAGTTTAATTAAAGTAAAAATAGCTCATTAATTATAAACATTGTTTCAAAAATTACAATTCCAACTGATCTAAAATAATAGTAATAATTTACAAACAATTTACACATAAATAATAACGTACCTAATACAATGCTATACATAAAACATATCCAAACATTTACACTTATTTATGCAGATAATATTCTTATTTTACGGTGTGGTTTTGTGACATCACTGTAATTATAGCTATTAGAAATATGTTTATTAGCCTCCCACTTTAAGGTTCGATATAGTTTTATTTTAACCAACTGATCGATAATTAACAGTTTATGAGTGTCGCATTCTCTGAACCATGAATTCACACTGCTGTTGAGACATTTTTTATACGGAGTTTAATTTTTCCAATAAACCATAATCTGTTTTAAAAGATGAAATTCTTCAGTAAAAAGTTTCAATAAAAAAAACACAAATTTTGAGAATTCGGGTGATGGTCTGTGTAAGTATTTAATTCCATCAGATTTGCTGTAATCTTTATATAGAATTAATGATTCGTTCACATTGAAAACACTTGAGTCGTTAACTGTTAGCATTTTCTTACACGTTTAATTTAATGCGTTTATCATATCTTAAAATATAAGTACACCTAAAGTTGATATTAAAACAAATGTATTACGTGGAGTCTTCCGGATTATCATTTATGAGTCACATTCCTTATCGGATTAGTCAGAAATTCTACAATTGCATACTTTTAGCAACACCTTTAGTAAATGAGTAGGCTTGTTATAATATTGTTTAGATGCAAACAGTTGAGTACGTTAGATTGTAATATAAGAAAATTCAACATTCGTTCCAACATAAAAAGGGATAGCGTTTCTATGTTAAAAAATTTTAATTTCAATGACAAAAATTTAGAAATTTACTTGCGTAAGCCTAATAGATTTTAAAACATTTTCAACGGATAAACGATGTTAATGTAATAAATATATGAGTATGGAATTTTCAAAAGTATTTAAAGAAATTGTTTTTTTTGGGAGAACGTTTTTCAACGATTTCTTTACGAAATTAATACTTTTAAATCTGCAGGTTTTTTTTCATAATAATAAACTTTATTCACATGTGTATGTATACAATCTTTGTACATATATGTGTTTGTCATGATGGTATAACCATTGTTATAACCTTACGTAAGAAAGATACAAATAAATATTATTACATTGAACAATTAACAGACAATAGAAAAAAAATATATAACAAAGGACACACATTTAATTAGTACGTCGACAAAAATCAATAAATTCTTGTATATTGTAGAACGCATGTTTTTGTTTGTTTGTCAACATTGACTCAATGCACCAATATTTCAATCAACGGCATGATGCATTGGCAACAATGTCGTGCCTTAGCATAAACTATCAGCAAAATTACAGTTTTCTATTTCACATTTATCGGCAATACTGTTCTGTAAATTCTACAATACAATTGACGTATTTTCTTAGCACAAAGCGATACTACCGACCTCTGATGTTTAGAACAAATTTCGGGGTCGCATAATCCCGTAAGGTTGACTATCTTTACCAATATTTCAATCAACGACTAGAGTACAAAACTTTTAATTATCAGTAATAAATAGTACAAAATTAGACCGTCATAAAAACGTTGAATTGAACAAGTAGGTACGACAACGTGAAGTGAGCTGTACCTATTTCTTTTTGTTAATAACTTATCAATTATATCAGCACAAAATTTTTTATTATTAGCAATAAATAGCACAAAATTATATCGAAATAAAAACGTCGAATTGAACAAGTAAGTACGATCACGTAAAGTCAGCCATACCCATTTGCTTTTGTTAATAACTTGTTAAATATATCAACACAAAATTTTTAATTATTAGCAATAAATAGCACAAAATTATACCGTAATAAAAACGGTAAATAGATCAAGTACGTACGGCCACTTAAAGTCGGCGATACAAATACAAAATTTTTAATTATCAGCAATAAATAGCACAAATTTAGACCGTAATAAAAACTTCAAATTAATCAAGTAGATACGACTACGTGAAGTCGGACATACCCATTTGTTTTTGTTAATAACTTTTGAAATATATCAGCACAAAGTTTTTAATTATCAGCAACAAATAGCACAAAATTATACCATAATAAAAACGTCAAATTGATCAAGTAGGTATGACCACGTGTAATCGGCAATACCCATCTGATTTTGTTAATAACTTATTAATTATATCAGCACAAAATTTTTAATTATCAGCAATCAATAGCATACAATTAGCACAAAATTTATAAATACATTATTTTGAATTTTATCAACTTCACGGACAAGATAAATGAAATGCAATAAAAAAAATTAAGTTTATTATAGATACAGAGAGGAATATGGGTAAAATTTTAAAGAAGCAGAACAGTGAGAGGAAAACAAGACGGTTAATAGAGATGAACGGTATCTACCTTAGTAATAACTGGAAATTCTGTTACACAAAACTGTCATGGTTAGCAGCAAGAGAAGCATTTCAGTTATAAGCATGAACAGCCAAACGTCACATGCAAGTTTTGACACATAGAAGAAGTTATTAGAACATCTCTGGTAATGTTCGGAATTAAATTATATTGGTTGATAAACACCATCATTTTTGGTTGTATCGTTTCGTCTCCTTCAGCAGTATACAACCTTATTTAATTTAAATGATTCGCTCTTCTTTGAGGAGAAGGACTAAAAATCACAAAGTTGTTTTTGCAAAAACTTATAGGATGAAATATTTACTTAATAAGTTCGGCAAAACAGTGATAACCTTTTCAGTGCCATATATTAAACACAATCTAAATTTAACACATTTGCAAATTGAACGCAATGGAAACTGGTAAATTTTCTACCCAGATTGTGCTTCTTTTTAAATTGTCGTTTTAGAATATCAACTTATCGATAACATCATATACACAGCACCTGTTACTCATAAGGTGGATCCTCGTGGTGTCGGCTGGTATGTTTACCAAAAGTTTATAAATAACAAGAACCGTATAGCACAGGTATACGAGCAAATCAAACGATTATTCTAAAAATTTTTTAATTTACATTTCAATCTAGATTGATGGACTTACCGAAAGACAAGATACTTACGGTGATCTTCTTAAACGATGTATTCGTGTTGCAATTTGGTTAAAGTCTGTAGGCGTACGTTACGGTGACATGATATCAGTTTGCACATACAATCACCTTAACGCCTGCGTTCCAATTATATCATCCATGTTTATTGGTTCAAAAGTTTCAGGTTTCCATCCAATCCAAAGTTTATCGGACAAAATACATCTTTTTAAAATTGCAATGTCAAAAGTAGTGTTTGTTAGTACTGAGTTTGTTGAACAATTCGAAAAAGTCATTTGCAATGTAGGCGCTTCTACAATCATAGTAGTGTTTGATGGGACCGACGAGGTGCACACACCCTTTTGGAAAACGATTGAACCATGCGACGAGGAATTAACGTTTCAGCCCGTTTGTGCCAGAAATATAAAAGACACAGTTGTTGTATTCTTTAGCAGCGGCACCAGCGGTTATCCTAAAGGCATTTGCCACACACACTTCTCACTTTTAAGTGCTCCTCCCACTTTTTTGTAAGTACTTTTATGTACAACATTTCAATCACTCAATAGTTATTTCAGGCAAATAGGTTCTTCATTCGTATTTTTAAACATTGAAGTTCCATACTGGAATGTTTACTTATTTATCTTATACTTTACCATATCAAACGGCGTTACCCAAATGATTTATCCTAAATTTTATCAAGATGATCCTTGGAAAGTGTTCAGTCGTGAAGTCAGTAATTTATTAAATATTATTCATTTCTAAGTAAAGTTTAGGTAGACACAGTTCTGTTGATCACTACCGATGCAGTAACGGTCGCAAACTCACCAAAACCGGATTCTGTAAATGTGAGCAAAATACGCGCGTTTGTCACAGGAGGAAGTCCGCCTACATTAAATCAAGTTGCTCAGATCAAGGCGGCATTTCCTTCAACACTCTTATCACTTAGTTATGGTCAAAGCGAAGTATTCCAGACTATCACCTGCTTTGATCTTTCAAATTCAAAACACGTACAATTGCTAAACGCTAAACCGACATCGTGTGGTCTACCAAAACCTGGAATCACTTACAAGGTTAGTAGTTTATACTTAAAATATCAACTTAAACTGCAAGTTGTAGATAATTGACCGAGAAACCGGCAAAGCGTTAGGTCCCAACAACCCTGGAGAAATACGCTTGAAAACTGACACCCAATTGAGCGCTTATTACAACGAAAACTCTGATAATATTTGGGATCAAAGTGGTTGGTTAAAAACGGGCGACTGCGGATATTATGATGAAGATTTTTGTTTTTACATTGTGGATCGGTATAAGGAAATGTTCAAATATCGGTATTGGCACATAGTACCTGCAGTTCTCGAAAACGTTCTTCTAACACATCCAGATGTAATAAAAACGATAGTTGTAGGAGTTCCTCACGAAATCGACGATCACCATCCAATGGCGTTTGTGCAATTGAAAGATGGCGCAATTGTTAGTGAAGATGAGATTGCGAAGTACGTGGAAGATAGAGTTGAAGAAAATCAACAACTGAGAGGAGGCGTCAAATTTTTGAGTACATTTCCGTTGACACCTTCAAATAAGATTAACAGAAGTAAACTGAAGCAAATGGCAATTGAAGAGCGTGCAGCAACAGCATGAAATAATCAAATTAATTGTTTATGTTTGTTTAAAGCAGCTTAATTTCGGTTTTACTTTGTTTATTTCACGTATTAAACTTAACATTGCAATATTGAAATTTTATTGATACAGATGTTTTAAAATTTTTGACCAGATTGTAACGGTTTTGGTTTACAAATATAAGGAGTCAATAGATGACGCTAAAAGTATAAGAAAGTACGGATTGGTGTAGGTATCGTAGAAGGTTTGTAGAAATAAATTGTTTAAGTAGAACAGCAGTTTCACGGCGTTGTTGTAGACTGGGAGGGTTCTTAGGAAAGTCGAAGAATTAAACCGCTGTCCAAACAAGGCGGCACCTGCTAGATAAGAGAGACAAATAAAACCGACCAACAGGAGATCAAAAGGTTTTACTTAATCCTAATACGATATACACTAGATTAAATAAATTGACAACAATAAATAACCATAACAAGAAGATTGTAACGGTTTTGGTTTACTAATATACGGAGTCAATGGATGACGCCAAAAGTAAAAGAAACTACGGATCAGTGTATCGTAGTCATCATCATCATCATCATCATCAATCAGCCTTCAACGTCCACTGCTGGACATAGGCCTCCTTCATGGCCCTCCACTTTTGTCTGTCCTGTCCTTGCTGGATCCAGTTGCTTGCCACTCTCTTCAGGTCATCGGTCCAACGCGTTGGTGGTCTTTCTCTACTCCGTTTATCGGCGCGCGGTCTCCATTCCAGGAGCCTTTTTGTCCACCTGTCATTCCCCATTCTTGCCACGTGTCCAGCCCACTTCCACTTCAATGACGTTACTCTCTCTATGATGTCTGTTACCGCCGTTCTTCGGCGAAGATCCTGGTTTGTAACATGGTTTCGTAAACTCAATCCAAGCATTGACCTCTCCATTTTGCGTTGGGTCACCTTCAGCTTTCTGGCGGATGTTGTTGTTAAAGTTAGGGTCTCTGCTCCATATGTGAGTACCGGCAGGACGCATTGATCAAATACTTTCCTTTTCTGACATATGGGAAGGTCGCTCTTAAATATATGTTTCAGTCTACCATAGGCTGCCCATCCAAGGTTGATCCTTCTTTGTAATTCGCATGTTTGATTATCTCTGGATATTTGTATTTCATGACCTAGATACATATATTTTTCCACCAGTTCGATGTCGGTATGATCGATCTTTACTTTCTCGCTCATTACAAGGTTTGTCATGATCTTTGTCTTCGAGAAGTTTATCTTCAGTCCAACGCCGGAACACGCCTCTCTCAGTTCATTCAGAATTTCTTTTGCTTCTCTCTGGTTGTCGGTTGTTAGGACAATATCATCCGCAAAACGAAGGTGACTCAGTTTACGACCGTCTATGTTTATACCCCTGTTTTCCCAGTCTAATTCCTTGAAAGCATGCTCCAAAACGGTTATAAATAATTTTGGAGACATGGTGTCTCCTTGTCTCACTCCTCTTTCGATGTTAATATTGTTGCTCGCTTCATGCAATTTAATCTTCATGGTAGCGTTTTTGTAAATATTATAGATTAGTTGTGTGTATCTATAATCTATTCGGCATTCCTTCAGAGCATCTATTATAGCTTTCAATTCGATAGTGTCGAATGCCTTGTGGAAATCTATGAACAGAAGGACCAGGGGTCTATTATACTCTATAGTTTTTTCGATGAGGGTCTTCACACTTTGCAGATGGTCGTTTGTTCCGAAACCGGTAGAGTTCAAATTTGTTTTCGAGTCTTGTTGTTAAGATTCTGGTAAACAGCTTGTATATATGACTAAGGAGAGTTATGGGACGATAATTTTCCAAGTCCGCTTTATCGCCCTTTTTATGAAGCAATATGGTGGTTGCCACGTGCCACTTGTCGGGGATGGTGCTTTCCTGTATGCAAAAGTTAAAGAGTAATTGTATTTTTTTTAACAGGAGGAGGCCTCCGGATTTTATTGCCTCCGCAACCACTCCGTCCTCTCCTGGTGCTTTGTTATTTTTCATCCTCGACAGTGCTCCTTTGATTTCTGTGATGGTAATTTCTGGCATCTCTTCGGATCCTTGGTTTATTATTCCCCTCTCCCTTGTGGATACATCATTGCTGAGAGGTTTACGGTAGAAGTCTTCCACGGTTCGAGGTGATGCTTTCTTGTTTATTTTTTAATTTAGTTATTTCAACTTTGCCTTCGGTCAACTTGTTTCGCAGTACTTTCATGCTTTTGTTGTTCTCTATTGTTTCCTGGACTTTCCTGCTTCTATAGTTTCTGATGTCCCGTCTGATGGCTTTTGAAATTTCCCTGTTCTTTGCTTTTATTTCCGTGTTGGTATGGCTTCCATTACCTCTCATATCGTTTCGTTCGCGCATCAGATTTCTTGTGGCCTTACTAATTCTTTCCTCCTTTTCAGACTTTGTGCAAAACGTACGTTGTGCTTCCTCCAATGTCTCTGTTATGACTCTGTTTAAGCTGTTGGTTTCCGTCTCTGCGTAGTCGCTGTTTTGTAGCCTGTTGGTAACATGGGTTTCGAAGGCCTGGGTGTCTTCTAGTGTTGACCATGATTGTTTTGGAGATTTCTTTACCAGTTTTAGTCTCTCCACGCTTAGTTTTATTTGCACGTTGCTTCTCACCATTCGGTGGTCGCTGCCTGTTCTGCATTTGTTGAGTACTGTAACATCTTTTACGATCGACGATTTGTCCGTGATAATGAAATCGATCTCGTTGTGAGTTCTACCGTCCGGGCTTTCCCATGTCCATCTTTTTGGGGGTTTTTTATGGAAGAAGCTGTTCATTAAATACAGGTTATGTTGTAGTAGGAAACCCAACATGGTTTCTCCTCGCGCGTTTCTGCCTTCGTAGTAGGTTTGTAGAAATCAATTGTTTAGGTAGAACAACAGCTTCCCGGCGTCGTCGTAGAGTGGGAGATCCTTAGGGAGTTCAAAAAATTAAACCGCTGTCCTAACAAGGCGCTACCTGCTAGATAAAAGACAAATAAAACCGATCAACAGGAGATCAAAAGGTTTTACTTAATTCTAATACGAAATACATTAGATTGAATAAATTGACAACAATAAATAACCATAAAAAGAAGACCAACAGTTCAAAATTGCTATAGTGGCAGGAGAGTGAGAAGGAGAAAGAATGTCGTCACGTATCCTTAAGCAGTAGTCTCGCTTAATAATATACAAACTATACAAATAACGCACCGGATATACAAGTAAGCACCACAAACACAAATCGTAGTGTTAATGTTTAAATTGAGTACTAACTGATAGGAACACTCGGTGTACATACTTCATTTACACACGGAAATTAATCTGGACAAACAGTCAACGACACTTACGCTTAAAAGTAACTTATAATCAATATAGCGGGGTAAGTACCTTTCGCAAACCCAAAAGAACTTTTGACTTCCCGACAACATTGAAGTGCACAAGCCCGTATTGAGCCGATTCAAATCTCTAGGTTGTTGAGCGTACCACCAAATATGGTTTTACGTAGAAATAAAAGTTAACGCCGTTTTATGTCGTATGTACATGAACTTCACACTCACAAACAATAAATACAATATCTTAAATTTTTTGGCTGGCGACAATATCGACAGATTCCCAAATGTACTATAGGATTCTTCTTGAGAAAAGTGACCGAAGAGAACTGGAAGGCGTTAGGCTCCTTTGTTTAGACCACAATGGTAGACGTAGTACCCACAGATTGCCTTCAGCTGTCTGATGTTTCATTCGGCCACTCAAACACAAGGCCAGGAAGTTATCCAGAAACGTAACAAAAGACGCAGAGAATAAGAAACGTAAATTTTAAAAGGATTTCACATGGTATTTAAAAACTGCACAAAGAAAAAGAAAAAAGAACGAGTACTTACGGTAGATTTAGACAAACAAAACTTAACTAACTGTTATTGGAAATCTGTTAACGCATTTCAAACTATTCCCGTAGTTTTAATTAACGATCTTCTAACTCTGCCAGTTTCCAGCAAGAAGGAAGTAATTACAAAATGTCGGGTCTCTTTTCGAAAATAAAAATTGATAATTATTTTCAACCAATCGAGTATTCGCAGAATGCGCGTCAAATATGACTTTCGCCGTAACGTATTAATCGTGACATATATTTCTTTGTTTTATATTCCGTGATTACGACACACATTTATTCGGTGTATAAAATAAAACCTAACAAGATCCAGGCCTAAACGCGTGAACTAATTGTTGTTACATTTTTAGTGTGTATTAAAGACAATATACCATGTAATATGACATATTTTTAATTTCCAAAAAAAAAGTTTAAACTGTAATAGTTCTGATATTGCTTTTGCCAGTAATTACAATCATCGCTGAAGCTGGTTTTAATAGTTTAGTTAAAGGCTCGTTACATAAATCTTGTACTCTAGTGTGTTTACTGCTTCTCTTTGCGAATTCATAATTAACTGTCTGTCTACCAACTGATCTAGCAGTAGCTGACCTAACATACACTTTTTCGTACCGCCAACTTTGTTATTTTATTAAAATAAATATTTATATGTAAGTTAAGAAAAATTTGCTAAATGTAGCTACTTAAGAGCTGCCAATAATGAAAGTGCCCAAAAAATCGTATATTTTACTATAAGAGATGAAAGTTTCGTTTTTTCGGGAAATCATGGCGAGTTATCAAGTCCTTGAACAAAAAACGAAATTAATCTTAAATAGTAAATACTATTTTTTTTCTATCAAATGAGAATGAAAAAAAAAACCAGCAAGAATAAATAAAATAATTGATTTTCAAATTTTTTGTGATATTTTACAGTTTGTGGTTAATATCAGTGCAAAGTAGGTAATACATCAATTTTGATGCAACACCCTAAGAGTAAAAGTTACTAAAGATAAAAATGGCTGTTTCACATTATGATAACTTCTACAAAAAAACCTACTTTCATATTGCCTTTAAAAAATTATTTTAAATAATAAAAAAATTTATTTTTGTTTATTCGAATTTGTTTTGTGTTGATATTAAATTTATAATAATGTTTCAATTTAAATCAAACGTAGAATTAAGGTATTTACAGATTAAGATTTCTAAAACCGACATCTAATTATTTAAGAATGGAAATTAAATTTATTTGTGTAAATAATATTTTTGTTTAGTTGTAATCAAGATTTTGTAGGCGGATGTTTAATTCTAAGTGTAACATAGAAGTATTGTTTTTTGCAAACTAATAACAAATACGTAAAATACAGAAGTTTCATTAAACGCGTTAGACGCGTGAGGAAACAATTTGTAACCGGACGTAAAGTCAAGGATAAAGACATAAAATTGAAGTGGAGTAAGATAATGATGGATGAAAAATATTCTAGAATAATATATATTTAGAAGAATTAGAAAAATTAGTTCTAATGTATAAATAAGATTACTGTAAACAAATTCAAATACTTTTTAACTAAATATTCTTTTTGAGCGTGCACGCGACGATACGCGAAAACGAATTTCTTTTGTGAATTTTTTGTTTGTTAAAAATGGTTTTTTTTCTTCATAATAAACTAATTCAAGACCCTGAGATTAAAGTAAACTAAATCTTTTGAAGTTTAATGATTATATTTTATTTAAATATATTGAGTGTCATTGTTACAATAACTTTGTTTTTATATAAATGTATATGCAACCATCGCAATATGTTGGAAAAAATAGTGTACATAGCGGAGAAAGTTTCTAGTTTTCGAGTTAATCGACGGCTGGGAAATGAGCGATAAAGTACTAAAATTGATCCATTGCAACACAACGGTCAAAAACCGAATATGATTATATAAATTACTCAGGTATTTTATTTTTAATCTGAATTTTTGATTCATAAACTCGAAGGTTAGGAACCGTTAAAACCGGAAACACATGGTGTCAAATGTTTGACGGTTGTTACTGATACATAAGTGTCTCAAAATAGAACTGAGACATTACTCTCAATTTTTGAAGTTTGACCTATGGTTCACTTATGCCCCATTTCGGGCCCTTTTTCAAAACTTTTTTTTTATTTCTGACAATCTGACACACAAGCATTCAACCTGCATTGGATTGAATATATTGCATTAAAAAATTTAAATTGCAATTATGCATAAACTAATTACTTGACAATTGCAGGGTTTTGCACACTCTAAGTACGTACCTTCTTTTTCCTAAAAGATTTACGATACATCTCAAAAAATTACGGATCTATGAATTTAAAAAAAACACAAATATTCTACTTTTCTCGGAAAATTATTATCCGATCGAGTCGAGTAAGTGGCCATTTAATTTAATTATTCTCTACAACTTCTTTTTACACTATCGACGTTAGTTTATTACTTTTACTCAACTGAGAAAAAAATAAAAAAAGCACGTTTATTGCACTTAAATGTTAATAAACAATATAATGACAATTCCTTTTTTGGTATAAAATATGATTATACGGTACTTTATACTTTAAGTGTTGTTCCCCAAAAAACTAATTGGGCCTTCTTAGGAGTAAATAAAGGAAGAAAGGAGTTATAAAAACACCAAGCTCTCTTTAGCCGACGTTTCGACTGACGTGTGTTCAGTCTTTTTCAAGGCATCTATGTATTGTCGTAACTACGTCTTGTCCATAATGTTGTAACGTGGATCTCCAAGATATAACTGATGTTGAGCTCATATTAGAAGGTGAGTGATATTTATTTTTGTTCGTTGTTCTCCTTTTAGAATAAATTCTTATAAGTGTTGTTCCCCAAAAAACTAATTGGGCCTTCTTAGGAGTAAATAAAGGAAGAAAGGAGTTATAAAAACACCAAGCTCTCTTTAGCCGACGTTTCGACTGACGTGTGTTCAGTCTTTTTCAAGGCATCTATGTATTGTCGTAACTACGTCTTGTCCATAATGTTGTAACGTGGATCTCCAAGATATAACTGATGTTGAGCTCATATTAGAAGGTGAGTGATATTTATTTTTGTTCGTTGTTCTCCTTTTAGAATAAATTCTTATAAGTGTTGTTCCCCAAAAACTAATTGGGCCTTCTTAGGAGTAAATAAAGGAAGAAAGGAGTTATAAAAACACCAAGCTCTCTTTAGCCGACGTTTCGACTGACGTGTGTTCAGTCTTTTTCAAGGCATCTATGTATTGTCGTAACTACGTCTTGTCCATAATGTTGTAACGTGGATCTCCAAGATATAACTGATGTTGAGCTCATATTAGAAGGTGAGTGATATTTATTTTTGTTCGTTGTTCTCCTTTTAGAATAAATTCTTATAAGTGTTGTTCCCCAAAAACTAATTGGGCCTTCTTAGGAGTAAATAAAGGAAGAAAGGAGTTATAAAAACACCAAGCTCTCTTTAGCCGACGTTTCGACTGACGTGTGTTCAGTCTTTTTCAAGGCATCTATGTATTGTCGTAACTACGTCTTGTCCATAATGTTGTAACGTGGATCTCCAAGATATAACTGATGTTGAGCTCATATTAGAAGGTGAGTGATATTTATTTTTGTTCGTTGTTCTCCTTTTAGAATAAATTCTTATAAGTGTTGTTCCCCAAAAACTAATTGGGCCTTCTTAGGAGTAAATAAAGGAAGAAAGGAGTTATAAAAACACCAAGCTCTCTTTAGCCGACGTTTCGACTGACGTGTGTTCAGTCTTTTTCAAGGCATCTATGTATTGTCGTAACTACGTCTTGTCCATAATGTTGTAACGTGGATCTCCAAGATATAACTGATGTTGAGCTCATATTAGAAGGTGAGTGATATTTATTTTTGTTCGTTGTTCTCCTTTTAGAATAAATTCTTATAAGTGTTGTTCCCAAAAAACTAATTGGGCCTTCTTAGGAGTAAATAAAGGAAGAAAGGAGTTATAAAACACCAAGCTCTCTTTAGCCGACGTTTCGACTGACGTGTGTTCAGTCTTTTCAAGGCATCTATGTATTGTCGTAACTACGTCTTGTCCATAATGTTGTAACGTGGATCTCCAAGATATAACTGATGTTGAGCTCATATTAGAAGGTGAGTGATATTTATTTTTGTTCGTTGTTCTCCTTTTAGAATAAATTCTTATAAGTGTTGTTCCCTAAAAACTAATTGGGCCTTCTTAGGAGTAAATAAAGGAAGAAAGGAGTTATAAAACACCAAGCTCTCTTTAGCCGACGTTTCGACTGACGTGTGTTCAGTCTTTTTCAAGGCATCTATGTATTGTCGTAACTACGTCTTGTCCATAATGTTGTAACGTGGATCTCCAAGTGGAGAACAACGAACAAAAATAAATATCACTCACCTTCTAATATGAGCTCAACATCAGTTATATCTTGGAGATCCACGTTACAACATTATGGACAAGACGTAGTTACGACAATACATAGATGCCTTGAAAAAGACTGAACACACGTCAGTCGAAACGTCGGCTAAAGAGAGCTTGGTGTTTTTATAACTCCTTTCTTCCTTTATTTACTCCTAAGAAGGCCCAATTAGTTTTTGGGGAACAACACTTATAAGAATTTATTCTAAAAGGAGAACAACGAACAAAAATAAATATCACTCACCTTCTAATATGAGCTCAACATCAGTTATATCTTGGAGATCCACGTTACAACATTATGGACAAGACGTAGTTACGACAATACATAGATGCCTTGAAAAAGACTGAACACACGTCAGTCGAAACGTCGGCTAAAGAGAGCTTGGTGTTTTTATAACTCCTTTCTTCCTTTATTTACTCCTAAGAAGGCCCAATTAGTTTTTGGGGAACAACACTTATAAGAATTTATTCTAAAAGGAGAACAACGAACAAAAATAAATATCACTCACCTTCTAATATGAGCTCAACATCAGTTATATCTTGAGATCCACGTTACAACATTATGGACAAGACGTAGTTACGACAATACATAGATGCCTTGAAAAAGACTGAACACACGTCAGTCGAAACGTCGGCTAAAGAGAGCTTGGTGTTTTATAACTCCTTTCTTCCTTTATTTACTCCTAAGAAGGCCCAATTAGTTTTTGGGGAACAACACTTATAAGAATTTATTCTAAAAGGAGAACAACGAACAAAAATAAATATCACTCACCTTCTAATATGAGCTCAACATCAGTTATATCTTGGAGATCCACGTTACAACATTATGGACAAGACGTAGTTACGACAATACATAGATGCCTTGAAAAGACTGAACACACGTCAGTCGAAACGTCGGCTAAAGAGAGCTTGGTGTTTTTATAACTCCTTTCTTCCTTTATTTACTCCTAAGAAGGCCCAATTAGTTTTTGGGGAACAACACTTATAAGAATTTATTCTAAAAGGAGAACAACGAACAAAAATAAATATCACTCACCTTCTAATATGAGCTCAACATCAGTTATATCTTGGAGATCCACGTTACAACATTATGGACAAGACGTAGTTACGACAATACATAGATGCCTTGAAAAGACTGAACACACGTCAGTCGAAACGTCGGCTAAAGAGAGCTTGGTGTTTTATAACTCCTTTCTTCCTTTATTTACTCCTAAGAAGGCCCAATTAGTTTTTGGGGAACAACACTTATAAGAATTTATTCTAAAAGGAGAACAACGAACAAAAATAAATATCACTCACCTTCTAATATGAGCTCAACATCAGTTATATCTTGGAGATCCACGTTACAACATTATGGACAAGACGTAGTTACGACAATACATAGATGCCTTGAAAAAGACTGAACACACGTCAGTCGAAACGTCGGCTAAAGAGAGCTTGGTGTTTTTATAACTCCTTTCTTCCTTTATTTACTCCTAAGAAGGCCCAATTAGTTTTTGGGAACAACACTTATAAGAATTTATTCTAAAAGGAGAACAACGAACAAAAATAAATATCACTCACCTTCTAATATGAGCTCAACATCAGTTATATCTTGGAGATCCACGTTACAACATTATGGACAAGACGTAGTTACGACAATACATAGATGCCTTGAAAAGACTGAACACACGTCAGTCGAAACGTCGGCTAAAGAGAGCTTGGTGTTTTTATAACTCCTTTCTTCCTTTATTTACTCCTAAGAAGGCCCAATTAGTTTTTGGGGAACAACACTTATAAGAATTTATTCTAAAAGGAGAACAACGAACAAAAATAAATATCACTCCCTTCTAATATGAGCTCAACATCAGTTATATCTTGGAGATCCACGTTACAACATTATGGACAAGACGTAGTTACGACAATACATAGATGCCTTGAAAAAGACTGAACACACGTCAGTCGAAACGTCGGCTAAAGAGAGCTTGGTGTTTTTATAACTCCTTTCTTCCTTTATTTACTCCTAAGAAGGCCCAATTAGTTTTTGGGGAACAACACTTATAAGAATTTATTCTAAAAGGAGAACAACGAACAAAAATTTATACTTTAATTATGTATTATTTGCTCTAGTGAGTTAAGCTCTCCAAATAAACAATGCCGACTAAGATCCGTTAAATCTTGGCCCGATGCCACACGAAAGACTTAGAACCCGACCCAGTCTCACACAGGCCTCTGAATAATTTATCTCAACGGAACCCTTCGGTTATTTTAACGCATCAGATCCAATCCAAGATGTCGGAGGAAAATATTTGAGAAACAGAACGCCTCCTATCTTCTTCAGAAGGTGTGGCACCTAGTACTCCTAAAACTCTAGCAGCCCTTAAAGCAATGCACCCCAGTCAATCTACGGATTTTACACCCCCAACGCTAACCTCAACAGCACCGGTGGTAGACCAGAAAGCAGTATCAAAAACCCTAAAATTCTTTCGCCTGGCAGTGCAAGTGGTCCGGATGGACTAACCTCTGCCTATCTTAAGGATCTGACCTTACGCTTAACCGGCCAAGCAGGGGATGACTTATAGAATGCCCTCACTCAAGTGATTAATCTAATGTTGGCTGGTAATATCCTTATCTCTATTGTTTAGTTTTTATTTAAAGCAAACCTTACAACCCTAGAAAAAAGGAGGAGGAGTCCGCCCCATAACCGTGGGGTGCACTCTAAAACGAATTTCTGCTAAGTTAGTTTGTCAAATTGCTATTGAAAAAATATGTTTTAGTTTTCGCCCACACCAGATGGGTTTTAGAACCCCAGATGGATGTGAAGCAGTGGTTTACGCCACCAGACTATTTATGTCAAGATATGTGCCGGGACTTATTTTGAAATTGAATTTTAAAAAAGCCTATAACTCCCTCATTAGGGCAATAATGTTCGAGAGAACTCCCCCTATAATGCTCCCACTAACCCACCCAGAATGCAGTGCTCCGACTGAGCTATTCAATGGTGGCGACTTTATCCCCTCGGAGGACGGACTACAACAAGGAGATCCGTGCTCTTCGCAACTCTTCTGCAAAAGCATTTACCCCCTTGTCGAATGTCTTAAATCTAAACTGAATTAATGGTACTTGGATGATGAGACACTCGACAGAAAAGGAAAAGTAGTGTTCGAGAATTTTCAATTGGTCATTGCAACCGCGCAAGAACTGGGTCTCCACCTTAACCCCAAAACTCTTGGTGACTGGAGACGAGGATCAAGAATGGGTGGAAGCAATCGCTACACTCCTCTCAGGAATCAAAATTTTGAAGAGGGACGAGGCTATGCTCTTGGGAAGCCCTTTGATCGACAAAGCAATTTTTGAGGCGCTGGTTCACAAAAATTATTCAACACTTACCCTCTCTTCTTAGTCACACAACTTTGTTTTTGCTCAAAAATTATTTGTCTATACCGAAGTTGGTTTATATACTGAAGTGCTGCCCAGCCTTCAAATTTTCAGAACTATGGGAAAATTTTAACGAAAAGATCCGGATTGGTCTGTCCGACACGCTGAACGTCACTTTGAAGGAAAAGACATGGGAGCAAGCATCCCTGCCTGTCAATAATGGAGGAATTGGCGTTTGTCGTGCCAGTGATATTGCAGTCCCCGCCTTTCTGTCCCTTGTGGAGAGCACAACCCAGCTAGTTTTGACCCTTTAAATAATGTTGACAGAATGGCAGCGTTTGACACCTAGAATCTCCTAGCCCATAATCTTCAACTCCCGGCAGTCAACACATAGAAAGAATGGGAAGCCCCGATTTTAGAGAACCGGTCTGCAAGATTACCTCAGAATAAAGCTCGTCTCCTGGCGTGCTTGAGGAAGGAATTGGAGGCATGGCTTAACGCTCTCCGTCGCAACTGGCCTTCGCCTAGGTTCTAACCTCTGTCACCCTCACACATGCTAATGTTGGAGGAACTAGAGGCCAACGGTATCTACGGACTAACCTGTCAGAAAAGTGCAGTAAGATTATCCCGTCACTCGGCGATTAACGACATCATTAAAAGAGCATGTTCTTCTGTAAACGTACCGGCCATTTTGGAACCCACAGGTTTTTTTTGGACAGACGGAAAACGCTCTAATGGCTTAACAATTATGCCATAGTCCCAAGGAAAATGTTTTGTGTGGGATGCTACTTGTGTGGACATTTTGGCTGCCAGCTACCTCTCCTCAACTTCAAATACTCCCGGAGCGGCAGCTGCCACAGCCAAAGCCTACAAACCTCAAACGTACAAGGCCATGCTCTGTCAATATATTTTATGTCCATTTGCAGTGGAAACTTTTGGAGTTTTTGGAGATAAAGCCCTTAATTTAGTTCGTGACCTAGGGTTTCGGCTGCGAGAAAAGACAGGGAAACACAGATCTTTTCTGACTCAAAAAATTGGTGTCGCGATTCAGAGGGGAAACGCAGCAAGGGTATTAACAACTATTACCCTTTTAGCAAAATTTTCGAAAATATTCACATTATATTGATTTTGGAGGTGTAGTGTTAGTTTTTAGAGAAATTTTTAATTTTTAAGAGCTATTGTATTATATTTTAATAGTGTAATAAATATGGTTGTTTTCTAATTATATTTATTTATTTACCATTAAAATTATAAAAATAAATAAAAATGTTTTAAATTTATTTTAAATCGTTTTCCGTTACGTTTCCAAGAACGAATTTCTTCAACATTAAACGATTCACTTTTCCAGTGACAGTCATGGGAAATGTATCGACAAACTTCACACCACCTCTTAGCCATTTTCTATTTTCTAATTTAGTCTCGACGTATTTAACAATTTCTTCGGACGATATTTCCATCGCGTTAGGTTTAAGTTTGATTACGGCCATTGGATGATTACATTCAGTTTCGTGTGGTACACCAACTACAACGACATCTTCAACTGGTTCTAAATCTAGTATAACTCTTTCAATCTCTACTGGAGAAATGTGATTAATGTGAAACTTAAAACTTTCTCCAACTCTTCCAACTATGTAGAAACACAAATCTTTGTTGTAATAAAACAAATCTCCAGTTCTTAAAAAACCGTCAGAATCAAATCTTTCGGAAGAGTCTTTATTGAAGTATCCAGTAAACTGACATTGAGATTTAAGGCACAATTCGCCTACTTGATTCGGCCCAAGCACTCTCTTCGTTTCAACGTCCACTACCTAAAATATATTAGTTAACAATAAAGTAACTACCTGGTAATTGTTACTTTATAGTTAAATCCTTGTTGAATTGTTCCTACTGATAGTTTATTGTTCTTATGAAGATCAGTTCCGTAAGGTATAGAATTGAAACAACGTTTGAATAGTTCCGACTGCGAATAACTATAACGTACCATCGTATGCGGAAGAATTGATTCTATTTCGTTTAGTTGCTTCATTGTTAAAGGATTCCCACCAAGGGTTAATAGTTTTACGTTTTTCAGATTAGCGGTTTCGGGTTTAGTACTTCGAACCATACGTAATGCTTGCATTGAATTCAAAAATGCAAAATCGGCGTGTTGATAAAACATAGTCCAAGGTTCGTCATTATTAAAAAATGGATACACAACTCTGGTACTGCCTATTTCTACACTCAAATGGAGAAAAATTGGAAACACGCTCCAGTACGGATTAGCAACTGTGTACAAAATGTTTGCTTTCCCCACGATGTTCCTATTCGTAATGATTCAATAAAAAAAATGAGTAATATGGTACTTACTGGTTGTCAACCGACAGCATATTAAAATTTTTAAAACAAAGAGCCTTTGGCATGCCGCTGGTGCCGCTACTAAAAATAATTAGAGACAGCGTGTTTAAATTTTCTGGTTCGTAAGGTTTGAACTCATTTTCGTCCTTATGGGGAAGGATGAATTGGGAAAAGGGGATGTGCTGTACAGTTTCACCAAAAACAACTATACTCGTATCGGTTCCTAAGCTTTCGACAACTTTTTCAACTAAAGGCACCGCTGTAATACTTGCAAAAATAATTTTGGGCAAAGTTTGGCGCAATAAATAGGCGGCTTCTTTTACTCCCATTGTCGGTTCTATTGGTCCCATAATAGAACCAGTAAAATATGAGGCTATGAAAGGAACTGCACTGTTTAAATGATTGTACGAGCAAAGCGAAATGTGATCTCCTGGTTTAATTTCATTGTCAATCATTGCCAGCGCCGTTCGTACTGAGCGTTGCAAAAGAGACCCGAATGTGTCTTCTTCTTTAGTTAATCCATCAACCTAAATAAATTTAAGTTAAAGTTTCAATTGGTTTTTGTTCATACCTGAGCTATTTTGTTCTTGTTATTGATCATCTTTGTGTAATAATAGTGACCAACACCTTTTGGATCGGGTATGACGTCAACATCGGGAGTGTAAATCACGTTATCGACAACTGGAACATTTACAATTAAAAAACTTTTTTTTTGTTAAATTACTTACTTTTATGCTGAATTTGGTTCATCGCGAACTTACGATGTTTCAAGGTAAAATTGACTTATTGATACAAAAAGTATTATCTAATAATAAATTTTCGTATCAGTCATAGCACCATCATGATTATAAAAGGAGACTTTGAGATAAACACTTATTTCAAATTTTTTTTATCAACTACTTATTCATTTAGTCGTATTTACATATCAGTTGTGGGAATAGGAAGGAACAGAGACTATACAATTTTTAATATGTATTTCAGATTGTTAAAAGTATTTATTTTTTTACAATATTATGGTAATCAAATAATCTTATCAACAATTTTTCTCAATATTTTTACTCTTACAATCTAATACAAAACAATATACATAGTGTCCAAGATAAAGATGAACAGCATCGGGATCTCGGAAACCATGAGAGATACACAGTCGGTTAAATTTGAAAAAGTTGCCCACTCGCTGAGTTCGGTTTACTTACAGAAATATTCGAAAAAAACCGAAATTGTGCAATTTCGTTTTCATTATATTCTGAAGTTATCCGAGAAGTTACTAAAAAACTGAATGCATTTTGCCACTCTTTCTGCTCTACAAGATGGCGTTTACGAATTTTACTACAACGTTTTGTTTCGAAGAAACCATCAATAACTTTATATTTTCTTATGGCACTTTAAAAAAGTACACTCTGTATAAGAAAGCATTTTTCATTACGAATTCAACAATGTACTACACAATATAATTATTTGTAATTTTATTGAGAAAAATGACATTTTAGTAAATTTCTAATCTTTTTGGTCTAGTGTGCGCTGTATGAAATCATGACCTACACTGAATGACGTTGCTGAACTGATAGTACTATGTCAATCGAATCGATTCTGTCAGAACTAACAATAGACTTCATTTTTTCGCTGCCATGGATTCATTGAGCGCACACTAGACCAAAAAGATTAGAAATTTACTAAAACGTTATTGTTTCTTATTAAAATCACAAATAACCATATTGTGTAGAACATCGTTGAATTTGTGATCAGAAATGCTTTCTTATACGGAGTGTACTTTTTTTGAGTGCTATAAGAAAAATTAAAGTTGATGATGGTTTCTTCGAAACGAAACGTTGTAGTAAAAATTTGTAAACGCCATCTTGTAGAATAGAAAGACTGGCAAAGTGAATTCAGTTTTTGGTAACTTTTCGGATAACTTTAGAATATAATGAAAACAAAATTGTACAATTTCGTTTTTTTTTAAATATTTCCGGAAGTAAGCCGAACTCAGCAAGTTTCTCAACAACAAAATGTTGACCGCTTGAGTGGGCAACTTTTTCCAAATTTAACCGACTTTCTATCTCTCACGGTTTTCGAGATCCCCATGCTGTTCATCCTTATCTTGGACACACTGTATAAGATGTTTTGCAAATGTCTTGCTCTCTTTAACGTACTCGACATGTTATCATTACCTAAATATTGACTTAAATCATGCAATTTTAAACAAATTTCTGGGCTAATTTCAATAAGTTTTATTTCCTCATCATTTTCCAAAATACCATCAAAGATGTTTTCTGGATTACGTAGATCCGTAACTGAATTAGCGCATTCAACACCTTTAAAACTGCTACAACATTTACTTCACTTTAAACCCCTAGACTTACAAAAACATCTTCCTATACATTGAGTTTTGCACCTACAGTGCAACATTTTCAAATCTCTTCTGGAAGCAAATCTTCATCAGAAGACATTGGAACTAGGATATTCCTATCCTTTTCCATAACCATACTTTGTAGAATTCAAAGAACGTCTTAACCAGTTTGACTTTGCAGATATACACGATCTGCATGTTTTTTCATAGCTCCATCCCTAGGTGGCAAGGCCATATTACGGATTGGGTAGTCATATTTTTGCTGTAATTAAACCTACAATCGTTGAGAGAAATGGTAGAGAAAGCGGCAAGTCTGTATAACGGCCTTTGCGATCTGATATAAAAGCTGTATTTCAGCATTAGATTCGTAGAAACCTTTAACAGATTTTCACAAAAGTCCACAATTTTTGAAAATTTTTTAAATTTTTAATCCTCTGATAATGTAAAAGCTGTGGTATCACATCCACAAAACGAATAGAGAATCAACGTAATACCTTGCAAATCTGAAAACTTGTCACTATCTGGGGAATAATAAGAATATTTCTTATCACGATAGTTGTATTTTGCAATCAAAATGTTCAAATCTTTATGGGCATGTGACAGAAGAATTAACAAGTCTATGTTGTCGCCAATAATCAGAATCCAATTTCACCAAGGCTGTGTTGTCTATCAGCTGATCAGCATCTTTAAAAACCTGTGTTTCTGACAATGACGTTCTATATTTCTCAGAATCCTTTATTTCTTCCATTGGAAAAGAAATTAATAAAATTTTATTATGTGGAGATTCGTACCCCCAATTCGAAAAAAAAATTGGTTTTGTCGTAAAATCGCATTGGTTTGCTGGAAATTACAAAAAAACGGAGGAAAAATTGAGGCAAATTACGGTTTTTGCAGCGCTCCAGCCGTCTGTAGGCGAAAGGATACATTTGTTTAAAAATGTTATGCGACCAAAAATGTCGAAAATCTTGTGATCTTCCATTTTGGTCTCTTGTATTTTTTTATGAAACTGCATTGTTTCGCTGGAAATTGCAAAAAAACGGTTGGAATCTAGTATTTCTAATAATGTTATGCAAATTACATGTGGTTAATATAATTGAGGTTGCATTTTGAGGATCCGTTGACGGAATAAAAAACCGTAGAAAGAAAAGCTGCGAAAAAAAAACCGGCAAAAAAAACGGTGAAAAAAAAGCCGAAGGAAAAAACAGCTGACGCAAAAAAATCCGAAAAAACCCAAAGGATAAATAACGCATCAAGTGATCAGTTGTGTTAAAAATCTTTCGCTGTAGATTATGATTATGATTATAAAGATTATAGTATAGCTTCTAGATTGTACAACAATAAGAAATTATTTGAAGTATTAATTAATGATGGTGGACAGTAAACAATATGTGCTTTGTGTCGAACGATTTTTTGTTTTGTTCACATTTGTAATTGAATTTTTGGCATACAAAATAAAATATTTTACGTTAGCACTTATACCATAACAAGTATTATACACTTTAGTTTATAATAATAATAATTTTTTAAAGTGCATTTTCAAATCCAAATGTATTTTATAACTTGCAATTCGTCTTAAAACTAATTTTCTTCCAGTGAAGACAAAGAGAGTCCGTAGGAGCACAAAACCTTATTCTATGAAATGTGTATTGTGTCAGATTATAAAATATTACTAGAACGACTAGTTACATAAAAAATTATGCTGTCTATTGTAAGGAAATTGTATTTAGAATCACTAATTTTTTAAAATACTTTATAGTTTAATGGCACAAGAAAATATAAATAAGGTAAGAACGGTAAATGATTCATTCACCGGTTTTTTTTTGTTTCTTTTTCTTTAACCGCAGCTTTTTACACACCAGCTTTTATATTACAGCTTTTTAGGCAGTTTTCTTATATCCTTTTTTTCCAGAAGCTTTTTTCCGCGACTTTTTTTCCGAGGATTTTTTTTTCTGTCGGCTTTTTTTCTGGAGTTTTTTTTGCGGTTTTTTATACTTCGGTTTTTAATTCCCCAGCTTTTTTTCCTAGATTCTAAGGATCAGTTATGAGTCTTCTGCAATATACTCTAAAAGTTTGTGACAAAATGCCGAATGCACATTCAATTAGTCGTCTTCCTCGACCTAACCAGTAATTAAATATTCTTTTTTCATCTTGATCTTGCGTAAGACCGCATAATACATGTTTTTAATGAAAAAGCTTCATCTCAAAATATTATTTATGGAGCCAAGATGTTTGTTCCTAGAAGTGGAAAGCTTACAGGAATTTTCAGTGTTCCATTTTCCAATTCTTTTGCAAATGCTGAATTAACCAAAATATTATTTTGCCCATAGGACCCAATGTCTACGGTTAGGAATAAATTCTGCCATTAAAGTTTTATTTATTGCCGTACATACTTCGATAACAATACTTTAAACTATCGAATGTCCAAGGAGGTAACTGAGAGCAATTGTTTTATAAGAATCGCCTGTAGCCCAAAATCTGGAAAACAAATACAATAATTATAACAATTTTTGCTTTAATTTTGTAAAATTCTGACTATTTTTATAATGTATTATGACTTTGTAAATTTTAATTAATTTAACATATTTCATTACAGAAGTAAAAACGCGATGGGAATCACTACAAGCTCAATATAGAAAGTATCTTGCAAAATTGAGAACAAAAAGTGGCCAAACCGCTAAAAAAACTACTAAATGGCGATACTATGATCAAATGCAATTTCTGAATGATCACGTTATTTTACTATTTAATTAAATGTAGAAGTAACAAAAATTATGGAGGTTAAGAAAAAAGAAGAAAGAATAAAAAGAGGAATATGGAAGTGGGGAGAGGAAAAGATAGAAATGGTAGACCAAATACTTAGGGTATATGGTAAGGTACGACAACAAAGACAAAGACCAAATTAAGGAACTAGAGAAAAAAGGAAATAAAATAATAAGAGAAGTATGAGGTATAGAAGAAAGAATATTTGCGAAAGACTTGAAGAAAAGAAGATGAATATTTGAGAGAATAGTAAAAGGTGTGTTCGTGTATAGAGCACAGATTTCGGGATGGAGAGAATGGGAGAAACTGGAGAAGATACTGAAAAGGTATTGGAAGTGGACACTAGGTTCGGAGAATGAAACACTAGATTATATAATTGAAGAAGAATGTAAACTGGAAAAAATATGGATACAGACAAGAAAAAAAGCAATACGGTATAAGAAAAAATAGAAAGCAAGAAAGATAATAAGATATTATATGAATGTTGTAAGGAAGTAGAGGAGCAAAAGATAAAACATGGTGAAGATGCTAGAAGAAGATATTATGAAAGAGGAGAATATGCAAAGGAAGAAATAAGAAAGATAAGAGATGGGGGAAAAAGTATAGAAGAAAAAATAGTACAGAGATTTATAGTAAAAAAAAGAAAATGAAAATAAGTACTGGTGGAAAGACAAATATAGGAAGTGTAGAGTGTGTAGGGGAAAATGTAAAACATTTGAAATTAAAGTGTAGTGAAGTAAAAGCGGGCGAAAGAGTGAAAAAAGGGTTGTTGGGAGAGAAAGGAGAAGGAATTGGGTGGATGAGGAAGATGGTGAAAAAAGAAAGTGGGTGGAAGAAAGAAAAGAAAAGTAATAAAAATAGAATGAAAAAAGACCCAAAGAAATTTTTAGTTTTTTTTTTTTGTTGTTGTTGCTTTTGTTATGTTAAGAAAAAAACCAAATCTTTTGTTAATATAAATAGAACAAATAAATTGAAATTGAATTGAATACTATTTTTGGGGTAATTTTCTTCAAAATCATTTTAAACGTAGTCCAATCAATTTGACAGTATTGTAAAAATGTTTCTTCATCATTAATTAAATGACGATAGAGAGTGTAGTATTCACCTTCCGTTTTTTGTTGCTGTAAACTTAGATGCACCCACATTCTTTTCCTTGTTTCATGTTTTCTTCTTGCGTTGATAATATTATCTTTTTCGTCAAGAATAAAAGATATAACCGTTAATTCTTTAATCGAATAGTTTAATGACATTTTTCGGCCGCAAATAATACAAAAAATTAAATACTTTAGCGTTTATTTTATAATTAATTATGAGCCAAATACATCCGACTTCGATTATCAAAGGTTCAAGACTGAATCGTGAACGGTGTCAATGTAAACATGATTAAATTTTACGAGACCGAAATTGGACGGTGATAGACCTTATAGTGTGGATTTGACTTAAACGATATTTATTTATTTGTCACGTCACTGTGCGGTGTCGTACTTGAGAGCTGTGCTCGAATCACGTTGCGCTACCCGCCGAGAGCTATTGTTGCTATTTTTTTTAACAATTAATATTAAGCTTTTTAAACTATTGTAGCATAATTGTTAATATATCAAAGACAATGTACAATTTTCTTTAGATCACTATATTATACTGAATAAACAATTTAAATAAGAATTTATTAATGTATGACAACTCTACGACTTTTTTAAGACGACCTAGATTACTTTACCAAAGCAGACTTATTCATTAGCGACTTTGTGCACGTAACAGTACATTTGCATATTTGTTAATATAATGTTATTAGTACTATAATAAACTATTAACTTAATTTAAACGAAAGTACATAAAAATGACCAATAACGTGATTAGCATCGGCTGAAGCGTTTAAGAGATGTGTTCCAAGAGCTACTGTTGCTACTAATCCTAAGTTTCTTAAAGCTATTGTAGATTCATTGCTAATATATCGAAGACACTGTACAAATTTTGTTTTAAATATTCTTTATTTACTTAATAAACAATAACAAATAAATTGTTTATATATAAACAAACGACAATTCTTTCTTTTAATTTACAGTATTTAATACGAACCGATTCCCATTTATTCTATTTCATTTGTTTCATAATCTTGCCTCATATTTTTTTTTGTTTATAACAAAAACTCATTTTTTTCTATGAAAGTGAGTAAAAATTGCAAAATGTAATAGTTCTTTTTATGCAAATTTTTACTTTAATTAATAATAAATTAAACAAATTTTCTATTTTAAAATAGTACGAGGCTACTGCTAACGTACGAGAATATATGCGACAGTCTTTCTATTTCTGTCACATTCACCTATTACTATAAGATTTGTTTGTTGTTTTATTGAATTGTTTGTTTTTTTTAGGACTAATTGTTGTGTTTAATTTAGCGTATATTAGGCTTCAAGTAAAACCGGTTGATCTACTGTTGGCTAGTTTTTTTTCTTTCTTTAACCAAGCAGGTGGTGCCTTGTTAGACAACAGTTTAATTTTTTAGAACTTTTTAAACACCTCCCACTCTACGACAAAGCCAAACGCTGCTGCTCTAACTATTATAAATACTTTATTCTCCATAAACCTAGTGGGCTACATTAATCCATATTTCCTTTGGTTGTTTCTTTTTTAGGTTGTTCCTCTAGAACCGTCGTTAGTTGTAAACCTCAACCGTTACATGGTTCCTAATAACAGTTTGTTCTTCTTTTGAAGTTCAGTCCCGTAAGGTATCAGATTAAAGCAAGGCTTGCACAGCTCCGATTGCGAGTAAGTATAACCTACCATTGTATAGAGAAGAACTGATTCTATTTTGTCCAGTTGTTTTGTTGTTAAAGTATTTCCACCAAGAATTAGTACTTTCCCGTTTTTTAAGTTGACATTGTTGGGTTTAATACTTCGAACCATGCGTAATGCTTGCACTGGATTTAAAAATGCAACATCGCAATGTTGGTGAAACATGTTCCAAGGTTCATCAGTATTAAGAAATGGATAAACAACTCTTGCACCTCCTAATTCGATACTTAATTAGAGACAATTAAGGTACACGACCCAAAATGGATTTGCATTAACGCAAAGAACATATCCCTCATCCGCAATGTTTCTATTCGTAATGTGTTAATAAATAGCAGATGAGTAAGATGATACTTACTGGTTGTTTACAACCAAAATACTAAAATAATTACTAAAAAATTTGAGATCCTCTTTAAATTTTCTGGTTTGTAATAGTATCGGTTCCAATATTTTCGATAACTTTTTCAACCAAAAAAACTGCTGAGGACGCTGCGAAAATTATTTTGGGCTTAGTTTGGCGTAATGAGTAAGCTGCTTTTTTTACGCTCATTTTTGGTTCTATGGCTCCCATGATCGTACTCGCATAGTATGAGGCAATGTATGGAATGGTACAGCTTAGGTGATTATGCGTAGAAAGAGATATGTAATTGCCTGGTGTAATTCCTTTGTCAATCATTGCCAACGCCGTTCGTACCGAGCGTAGCAAAAGACCCCCAAATGTTTCTTCTTCTTTTGTATAACCATCAACCTAAACAGAGTTAGGTTAAAGTTTTCCTTAATTTTAGTTTGTACCTGAGCTATTTTATTTTTGTTGCTGATTATCTTAGTGTAGTAGTAGTGACCGACTTCTTTTAGATCCGGCTTAATGTCAATATAAGGCAAATAAATCACATCATCGATTACTGAAAAATTTATTTAAAAAACATTTTTTTCAAAATTTTTTTATCTTACTTTCATGGTCAATTTGGTCCATTGCACTGGTTCAAAAACGTAAACTGAAGATATTCGAAGGTTTAGTAATTGAACAAGTAGATACGAATAATAATTACTTTTGGCTCGTTGTCAAACTGGAACGTCGCAAAAGGACTCATGTTTAACGGCACGAGCGTTGTTTTAAATGGGCAGGTCTGGGTGGGATAATTTACGTACGCACTAAATTATCTAGTAAGGAGTTGTCGCTTTCTTATACGCTTGTGTTTAATGTCACAATCAAACACAATTTCTAATATTTACAGAAATACACCGTATTCACCGCTACGTTTAAGCTCAAAAATTACTTTAGTCACTGCAAAGTACCAGTATTTACAGACAAAATTACATATTTAAACATGGTCATGTGTATGATTAATTTTAAAAGTAATTTTTACTTAAACTAGTTTTAGAGACAGATTTAAAAACATTGGTAACTCTATGTCAGGCTTGTGTAGATTTGTCACAAAAACTGAATATGTTCGATAACAACGTAACGATCGTAAAATGATGTTTAAATTAAGGCGCTCCCCCCCCAAGGCTCCGCTTCAATGAGTGAAAAAGTGTTTTTTATTAGACGTCGTTCGGCCCGGGGGCATAGCCAAAAAATCTAGTTTTCACAACTTGAGGTCAGGTACACCCCCACGGTGTGTATAGAAGGAGAACACCAGGAGAATTAACTCACTTATTTATAAAGATAAAAATTTTTTTTTTAAATTTGTTGTGCATATTTGAAACCGTCTTGGTCAGCCCATCATTTTAAGGTATCACTCGATAGGTGGTCGTATTTCAAAAACGGGCGCCCTCCCAAGGCCCCACCCATATGAGTAGAAAAAAGTGTTTTTTTATTAGACGTTGTTTGGCCCGTGAACATGCCCAAGAAATTTAGTTATCACCACTTGAGGTCAGGCACACCCCGGCGGTGTGTATAGAAGAAGAACATCAGGAGAATTAACTCAATTATTAATATGGATAATTAATAGCGTTAAAGGTATTGTTAAGTAAAGATCAAGTGTTTACCGTATCTCGGTAATTATTCAGCGGACTATCAGTATAATTGCATGCTATCTTTATTTAAATTTGTTGTATTAATATATCAATTAAGTCACTTACAATTAAGAAAGTACCTTTCTTATCAAAGTAAATGAGTTACCTGTATTTTTCCTTAGTTACTATTGCGCATTTAAGTGCATACGTAGATAGGCCCATATACATTTAAGCTTAACCCTGTTGAAATCCAAGTTGTTATTTAATCTATAGATCATATTACCATTTTGTTATGCCATAAAACTCGAGACGCAACACGGCGTCGCAAAGTGCCAAGCTAACTCAACGGCGAGAAGTGGGTCTAGAAACAAAATGTTTATTATTTACCTTTATAGGTCCTTATCATGCGTCAGATTTAGAAATTTATTGGGCGACATCCAAATTTTTTCTAAATGCTTACTAAAAAACCGGGGCACTTGAAAAGAAACGTTTCAAAGAAAGAAGCATAAATAACGTATTGTTTTCTATTGATATGAAAGTTTTTATACAAATCTTTAATTCCACCCCGACCGTGTTTTTTTACATTAAACGCATCCTAAAGATAATGGCGGTACCGCGCGCCTTTAACTTCCTAAGTACTATTTACAAATTTACAAATTTGTAAAACAAAGTGGGATTGTGGGCTTTGTTTAAAGCAAAATAGTACTTTAGCCTCAACTTAAAATTCACCGCCCCCTTCTCAATTTGTTTTATTCGAACAACAAAATTAATAAACAAGAAATTGCATGCACGTCGTATCTTAATTTGACTTATTTTTAAATGCGCATCACGCATAATATACGATATATCTCTAAAGTAAACAACCAATTTACTTACAGTTGCTTTGTTTTCTTCTGATGAATTCAACACTTCGTTAGTCGTTACCTTTAATATCTTTACAAAAACCGTTTATTACGCCAAATTAATCAAAAAATGCCTTAAACGGTATTGCTTTTCTATAATTAGGAATAAGAGATACTTGAGGTGTCCGCAAGCGTTGTTTTGACTTTTTAAGTCAAACAAAATATCTCTTTTTTGCGAACCAAATTATTCCTCGCACGTTAACATAAATATTACTTTACGCACACTGTTTAATATTTGGCGATTGTTAACCAAAAAATACAGTTATGATCCGCTACAGTTTTGTACTTGTTAATAGTTACTAAGACCGCTGGTTGCAAATCTGCTTACCGACTTTAAACCAACTTACAGACAGATTTCTTAAATATAAACACAAACTTCTCCCCCAATCAATTTTTACATAAACAAAAGAACTTGCAAACAATTAACACGTTAACAGTTCTCAGAATTTAACAGTAGGGTGAAGACCAAATAAAATATAAAATTTACGGGTAAAAACAACACGATTTTCACGCGTTGTCATGGAAAAAACAAATAATTTATTGAGTCCCCGAAGTAAACGGCGTAATGTGCCTAAAATTTCTACAAGAACCTTTGATAAAAATTCTCAAAATAATCTTTTCTTCATAGCTTAATTGAGTGCATAACGTATTTAAAAATATCAAAGGGCAAAATAAATAAATAGTGCAGCGACGTGGGAACGAAATCATAAGTGTTTTTCAACGCAAGTCAAATATACTTAAAATACAGCACAACTCACTTAACACAAATCTTTCAATAAAATCAAAATAATTTAGGCTTAAAAAAAGTAATTATCACCAAACAGAGGTGACATTTGGTCAATATTGTATAATGTCCGTTAACCGAAGATGTCCGTTGAGAGAACGAGCGAGATACGATTACACTGCAAAATTGTCATTAATACCTAATCAACTGGACTATTCTGGGGGTTGTCATCACAGAGGTATGAACTTTATTTTATTATCTCAGGAGTGTCGCATCATTGTAACCAGATTTTAAACGCAAGCAGCGTGCATTGTCAATACAAATGTGCCATTATAACACAGATGTTAAAAAAGAAAATAAAATCCCCCCTTCATAAAACTTTAAGCTCAGCGCGAAGAAGAGAAAATAAAAAAAAAATTATTCACACACCAACGATCTAGCGAAAATGTTTCAGTTCGCCAAAAGAAAAATAAATAATTGTAGCAAACTAAGGAAAAGTACCCAACTCTTAACACAAAATACCCGACCCCGAAGAGACAAACGGTTTGATCTAGGAATAGCCAAAAGTTGACATCTGTTTAAAAGCGCATGAAGCAATTGGTGCATTCAGCAACTAAGTACCAAGTTATGCATTTCTACCTTAATTTTTTCCCAAAAATTGTGGTCAGATGATCGATGAACATGGTAAACGTTTTCACTAAGATGGATTTTATTAATAGAAAACCGGTACCAAGGACGATAGCAACCTGAAATGCCTGCAAATACTGATAGAACGTTCAAAGAGAAACGTCAAAAAGTTATTTTACTTAAACGTATTTTGACCTTTTGTTTTTGTTAATTCTTTTTTGCTACTTTTCCATTTTTTGTTCCTTTATTAATTATTTCTATAATATTAAATTTTCTTAAAATTAAAAAAATATTTTTTTGAAAACGTATTCGTGACAAAAATTAAAACTAGTGCTCTTTAGTGAGAACATTAGAGCAAAATAAAGGTAATTTGTTTTGAATCAAATAATTAAGATTTGTAGGAAAGATTTCTATTCAAATTGAAAGTAAGTTAAAGGTATAAAATTAAATTTGATTTCTTAAAATCACATTGAATTTATTTAAAGAAAGAAATTTTCGTTTGGATATAATAAATGTAGAAACACAAAGTTTCTTACATGACAATATGTGCAAATTTAACTTGGAGATTTAGTGGTGCGGGAACGCGTTTAAAACTACCAACGCGGGTGTTGTGTCAAGGAAACTATTGATAAGCAAAAAGTGTGTGTGAAAGTAAACGTTGTAAACTATAACAGAATTGCAATGGAAAATTTTATTTAAGTGCAAATGCAAGGGTGAGATGGAAAATAAACTAAAAAAATGGAGAGTTGTTGATTAAACTTAAAAAAAGATTTGGCGATTCCGGTAATGAGAGTCTTTAGTTGAATTAGAAATAATAACGATGTAGTCGAAACATCAATTATTGATTTAAAACTAATATCAAAACGTAAACGTGTGCGTTTAAAAAGACAAGTTCAGATTAAGTGTTAACCTTTTTTGAAATAAAAATGTACATTAAATAAAGTAAATCGCTTAATAAATAAATTAACTACGTGTTACCACTTAAGAATTTTATCACCAATATTTTTTTTGTTTATTTGATTAAATTTAGTGGGTTTATACTTACGTCTTTTAATTAGAACAACGGATTTTTTAAACAATCGCAATATATTTACAAAAAAAATTCTTATTACAAATAAATTAAGTGTGACACAAATTTTAAAAATGTTACAATTTAGAAAATTTTGCAAAAACCAAGGAAATTCTATTGACAAGTAATTTGCATTTTTGATTGAAATGTTAGACACTATCACGTTAGTGAATAGAACGAGAACGTCTTGTGTAATTTCGTCACCGTATCCGGTTTGCTCTTAAGCGTCGCATTATTTAATAAATGTGATAGTTTTTGCCCTTGGCAACAACCTTAATCTTAATCAACCTTGATTTAGTCTAATTTTGAGAGAGGAAAAATTGTCTTCACAAATTCTGGTGTGAACATTGGCTATTTCCTTTCTGATAACTGGTGCATTTTGACGTACACTTTTGGGATCTTAAAGTAATTAAATTGTTTTTCCTAATTAATTAACTATAATATTTTTATTAATTACTGGGTGTGTGTAAATGAGGTATCCTACCGTTTTGAATGACTCATTAAGTTCGTAAGTTTGATTTTTATTTCAAATTCCATACGTAGCAATATAGCCAATTTTTACCTAGAGAAAATTTCGTTTTCTATATCTACTTATTAATTCTGGTTATCACTGGACGACTCGCTCGCAGAGTGCAATCACTATCAAACAACGATGAATGCACACCCAATCCCTTTAATCATTAATAATTTTTTGGGGTTACTTCACGAAGTCAGCTCGTTATCTTATCACGGGTTAAAATCTAACCCGGACCATACATAGTAAAGCTAACCATAATAATAATAACAATCATAATAATATAATTACATATAAGTGATTGAATTTACGCGTCAATATTTTTATAAAATTTACTGTTTTTAACGCGATGGTAATGCACGTATGATACGTTTTCAATTTTGTTATTTAGTTTATTTGCCTTGGGAAATAAACATTAGATACGATGTGAACAAGAAAGCCTTGCAGTAGACAAAGCTCAGGGTTATTTACTTTCAATATTTTTTTTTAAATAAAAACTTCCTTAATACCTACGACTTAAGAGGTTTCTTTGGGTAAATTTTCGAAAAAAAACTACGTTCTTTGTTTATCTAAACAACAAACTAGTAACAAATGTTAATTTATAAAATTTTTGTTACCTTGGTTACAGAAAACTATTATTTCACGAAAGTATGACAGTTAACTAACATCATATTTTTACTGATTTATTTATTATTATTACTATTTCTATTTAATTCTACCAAAATTTATAAAATAATTTAAAAATAAAAAGCAAAAAATTGCGGAAATAAATAATCCACAAAAAAGTATGAAAAAAATTTAAGTTTAGTAAAATGCCTTAAGGGAATGCACTTATTTCCCTTTTAAAATGAAAATAATTTTTAGACGTAAAATAAAACACGAATTAACATTTAAATTGCATTAAAACTTCTTCTTTTTCTTCCGAAAAAAAAGTTTAATAATAACGTAAGCTAATTACGTGCTGTTGGACATAGAAGCATAAGTTCAGTGACATTTTAATTAAACCGAAATGAAATCATTTTTTATATGTATGCGACCATAATCAATAAAAATGGGTGGATTTGCTTAGGGACTATAAATTAAAAGTTGTGTAGTTGTGTTTAATCTAAACCTATCAATTTCAAAGTTTGTTCAACTTCTGCCCTTTGATGTTAATGTGTGATTAAATTTTTTTGATTGTAACAAATAATTCATGTTTTGATTAATTTTTTTTTTGGAATTCAAATTTAAAAATTTTCGTCAATAATTTTAAATTCCCACAAAACGTTTACAAAAATGTGCGTCTTTAAAATAGATTGTGATGGCTGTAGTCGATGATACATTGGACTAAGGAGCACCCACTGCATTTATACCTTATTCTTTTACGAAAGAGAAACTTTATTTCTAGAAAATTGTTATTATCTGTCACATACTACGTAGCAAATCAAATCTTTCGGAGTTTTAAAAAAAATCTGTTTTTAAGTTTTTATTTATTCAAGCTTAATTTTTTTTTAATTTAAACTATTTGTTTTTATACAGTGCGGCAAGAGTTGCATCAAATGGGAAAAATTTTTGTAATTGAGATATCCGAAAATTTCTTTTAGCAAATAAATTTATCATATCGAATGACAAAAAAAAGCACTTTGACAAATGTCATGTGACCACTGTCATGGCGGCAAATTTAAAAAATATTCATTAAATATGTAAAAAGGGGGTTAGATGACGTTTATGTGCAAATTTTTAAAAGAAAATAACGACTTTTTAAAAAATCAGTTTACCGGCATTTTTTCCAAAAATATTGAGAAAACAAAATTTTTTGCGTTTGATTTGCATAAAACACAATAAAACCAACAAATAAACTTTACAATCCAGTAATTTTGATTTATTAATCTACTATGGCGTTTAGGGTGTTTACTCTAGAGACCGGTTTGAATCAGAATTTGGACGAGTTAGTTTTGAAGTAGCGTTTATTATTAGACATAGCGTGATCGAGTTATACTAATTATAATAATGAATAGAAACGGTGTACGTCAGCACATAGTAATTGGCGTACTATGTGCGGTGCGATGTCACCTAATACGTGGTATTATGTATCGCGCTGAAGACGGCGGCACGGAATGAATTGGACCGATGGATTCGAACTTCGGCCGGTCTTTACCTGGTGCTAGTGCGGTGACTACTTGGCTGGTTCTTGACTTGTTGGCTTCTCGGCTGCCCTCATTATTCGGTTGTAACTGCACTAGTCTAAACTGAGTTTGTACTTTGAACTGAACTGAACTGTCCTCTGTTGTTGTACCTACTTTGTTGTATACTTACAAAGTAAGTTAGTGTGCTTAGTAAGCAAAGCCGTTAAGAAATGCTGAGTACACTTGCTTACTTGCAATTGTATGTGTTGATTTCCGCGTTTACTACATAATACGCGGATGTAAAACTGTGTTGATTAGAATGGGGTTGCGACGTCAACCCCACACTACCAATAGACAGTAAAGAACAAAAACATAGTTTTTTCAGGACGAATTTTGTTGCAAACTCTTTGCCGGTCACTGTATAATATGAACGGTTTAATTAGATTCAATTTCAATTTCAATTTTAATTTATTTGTTTTATGCCATTAACAATAGATTTGGTATTTTCTTAACCTACAGAATATATATATATATATATATATATATATATATATATATATATATATATATATATATATATACATTATAAGCAACAACAACAAAAATAAAAATAAAAATATAATAAAATCAAAATAAAAAAATTAAATAATTAGATTTTTTGGTATAATATGTTAATTCTCAAAAGGGCATTTAACCTACAAAACTTTTTGTTTATGTACAGCGTAATTATTGAGTTGCGCCAATTTTACTTGGATTTTTTAACAATATCTTTAAGAGTAATAATTACACAAATAAAATAATGAAAAAACTTTATTCCACTCTTGAAACGTGATAAGTTTATTGTAAAATTGTCTTAACAGTACTTTCAAAAAAATAAAATCAATTAATTAACTTGTCAATCAAGCCAGATTCTAGACCAAAAGAAGTCCAATCCCGGAGATACTATAGTTTAATGCCGACCACTCCCCTTATCGGACCCAAAGGCAGGTACATGGACCAAACACAGCAGCTATTAAAACATACGACGCAATACACGTTTGAAGCGATCCATAAATCGCTAATTCAATGGTACCTATCTGTGCTTCTAAACTTAATTCCTTAAAAACGCATTAAACAAAAAGGAACCAAAGACAAATAAAATGCTTACCGTTTTTCAATTGAACGAGAAAACAAGAAACAACTGTACAAAGCAAACAATGAAAACGGAATAAGACTTAAAACATTTGAGGCGGGCTATTCCGCGCATCTCCCACTTAATTCCAATAAAACGTGCGTTAATTTAAATTGAAAGTAACAGTAACGGGCACGTTACAAGAGTTGGTCGTCAACTGACTTCAAACGGCGACTGGAGTTTCTTTTGTGCAAAATACATGTACAGCTCAAATCCTAAAGTGAACGAGAAAAATACTAAAACAATGCACTAATTTGTGCAAACATTTTTCTGAAAAACAAAAATCTAGAGTTTTAACCAAAAAATAAATGAAATCTATCAATGATTAAGTCGTCTATTTAACGGAAACAAAATTGAAAAACAATAATGTTAATTACGTAAATAATTCAGTAAAAGTAAGAATTTTTAAGCAAAAGTTAACTAGTTAGTTAAATCGAAATAAAACCGTAATTTGACGGTCAAGGTTGCAAACTAAAGCTTCAAAATTCTAGCAATAGTGAACGTATTTAATCAATACAAATCGTAATTAAACGACGGAAGGTCACAAAATATTAACAGATCAGCGCATTGTAGACAAGTTTCCTTGACAGCAGCTGTTAACAATTGGCTTGGAATAATTGTGTCGTCTTTGATAACGGCTATTTTCTTTCTATAAACTAACTACTATTTCACAAATCCTTGGGTATGATCGATACTTCTGTATCAAGAAAATGATTTTAAAAGTTTAATAAAGCGTGAGTACTTTATTCTTTTGCATGGCAACGCTCTTATTGTTTTCTTTACGTGTAGGTTCATCCACAGAAAAATCTGTACCTTGTAAAATGTCAAAGTCAGATATTTTTTTTTCTTTGGGTGTAAACTTTGTTTTTTTATCTATCTGATTTGATATTTTGCTGATCGAGCACTATTGGAAAATTGCTGATTTGATTGCCTGGTGGAAATATCTATTAGAATTAACCCATGATCTGGTAACGGATGATAGGGAAGATAACCTCAAAGACTTGTCAATCTGTGAATTAACGCTGCTTTTAATGTATATTTGCACAAAGACATTGTCAGTAGTGTACGAAGATTTAAACTCTGATTCAGCGGATTTTAAATTCGTTGTGTTTATCAAAGTAGCAATCTTGAATTTTTTTGTTTTTTTTCTATCATTCTAACAACTGGAAATTAAAATTTGAAACCGTCACAAACTACACTGTATATGAACATATTTTCTTCTAATTTTATCAAATTTATAGGTAACTAAGCTACGGAACAGCAAAATTTTGCATTGTTGCATAATAAGAGAAAACAAATTACGATATTGGCTGCATAAAAAAGAAGGTGGGGTTTTTTAATCCCGAAAATCTAAGTACGAGCATGAATAGTGTCAAAACTAGTCCGGAATAAAAACTACTGTTTCAGATTGCGGGGTGTGAAAGATTACAAATAAAAAAACAAACAAAAAAATAAAAACCGACTCCAAAAAATGTATGATAAAAAAATAAAAAACAAAAGTAAACCTGAATACACCAAATGCCAGCCCAAAATGTTGGTCACAGAAATTCGCACCGCAACCGCAAAAAGAACATATGGATACAGGTTGCAGCAAATGTAATTTTTAATTTGTACTTTTAAATAACTGATAATATAAAAAGTATTAATAAGTAAAGGTCACTAAAATTTGGTAATTATTTATTAAGTCAAATAAATTTTTAAGCAGAAATGATACGGAAAGGTACAAAAAATTAATTTAAATTTGTGCCTACCATAAAAATTTAAATTTGGGTCTACCTGACATTACCTGCAGTTTTTTGTTTTAAGTTTTGCATTTTTACTGTTTCTTTCTTAGTTACCAGTCGTGGTCTCCGGACCCGACGTCTATTACTCGATAGTTGTTTTTTTTTAGTGAAATTGATGTTGTATTGGTTTTCTAAATGTATTGTTTTTAAAGAAGGAAATTAAAATAACTGTAACCTACCAATAAACACCGTTTACCCCGATCACATGAAAGCAACTTAAATTGATTAAAACCAATTTTACGTGATTGTTTTTAAATTGCGGCTGTTGTCACTAAGATTATTATCTTTCGGGTTGAAACGTGTTCGTTCTTCCTCCCTTCGTTCTCTGCTTGACGTTTCGCTAACCATGCTGTTAGCTTCTTCAAAAGTTACTCTAAAGTCTTTAAAAGGAAGGACGAACACGGCTCAACCCGGAAGATAATAATCTTATTTGACAGATGTTTCGCCCTTGCGGGGCTTATTAGAAATGAGAGAACTTAAATGTATGCTCACTATTGTGCAAATGCGTCTTGAAGGGCACATCATAATCGACCAATAAGTGTTGTAACATCTAATCTCGTCACGTGTTAACGAAACACATCTTAAAATGCAATTTGCAGTAAGCCAAATTTGTCGATAGGTGTGTTAGTAGTTACATAAGTTGATCTTTCAATTATTATATATTATACAGTGTGTTTCGATAAAAATTCATGTTTACTAAATTTTACTTTTCTACTTACTTTGATTATTACAACCCTGTTTACTTTCACCGCAAGTTCAATAGGACAAGATCAACATTAAAATTCAATTGCGCTCGTTTTACGATCTTTTTTTTTGGTGTGACTGTCAACGAGGACAGTTTTATAAAAAAAGACTGGGGAAGGAAATTCTAGACACAAGTGATAAATTAATCTGAAGTGCTTTGCTTTGCAGTTATTTCAATATAAGCGTGTGTATCCGAACAATCCAATTGCCAATACAAAACCATTTCTTGACTATAACTGGGAACAATTGATGTTGAACGCTCCAAAAAGACGCCTTAATAAACGATACACGTATGTGATCTTTGTTAAGTAACTATATGTTAATGTCGAAGAATTGTGGGTCGCTGGATTAATTACTTGTACTCGACGGTTTTATCCTGTTTGTTCGTATTACTATCAAAGTAACCTTAACTGCTTTGATGAAGTACGTTATAAGTACACGCTTTGTGTACGTAGCTAGCAGGATAAATTCGACGCTCAGGGAGGATAAGAACCCGGATCACTCAATAGCAACGAATATCAAATTTATCTATTACTGGTTTGCTGTGTCGTTAATTAATTTATAATTATACTCTTTTATTAGTTTAAAGATATACGTAAAGGCAATTTGAAACACAAATTTTTTAATTATTATAAAATAATATTTCGTACAACTTTTCTTAAAGACTATTTCCGATATCTTTATCAAAAACACAATTTTTAAATAATTTAACATTAACATGTACCAAGATGCCCTTCACCGCCGCCTATAAGTGTTATTTTAGTTTTAAACTAAGCCAAAAAAAAAAACCTAAGTCATCTTTAAGGTATATTTAATAATAAAAAAGTTTTCCACTTCTGTACAATTTTTGAAGATTTAAGAAAATTTTGGTAAATCAGAAAAGAACAATAAAGAAAATTAGAAATAGTAAAGATAAGATTAAGAAAGGAAAACAACAAATAACTTTATTTTTCTATTGTCCCATGTTTTCCTTATCGTTTCGATGGTTGATTTTGGGTGGGTTTCATCATCTAGATTCTCTATTATAGACAAATCCATTCCAATTTGCTGTGATTTGCTTAAAATAGTCTGTTTATCAAGTAAGTGGTTTCACTAGACTTTGTTTGTTAATTCTGGGCTTCTATTTAACTAATATTTTGGTTCATCCTCCATCTGTATGTCTGACTACGTCGTCGACCTATCGCCACTTTAATTGGGCTACTCTTTCTACTACATTTTGCACGTGTTACATAATTTTTAATGTTGCTAAGGGGGAGTTTGTTACGTTAAATTTTAACTATTTAATTTTCTATGAGAAAAAGAATATTAAGCATGCGAATTTCACTACACAATGCTTTTAGTATTACGCGATGCATACATTGTTTAAGAAATGCAGTAAAAGTTTAACAATTGTATTGTTATTTTCTCTCGTTTGTTTCCAACTATTGCAAAATTCAAAGAATTTTGTTTTCCCAAAATATCCCATTTTGAAAAAAATTAGTAAAAAATGGTATCAATTCTTTTCTTATTTTGTACGAGTAACACAACCCACTTTGATCTGTTAAATACGTTTATGTATTATCTCTTGCGTAAGAGAAGGGAGTGTTGCATGCATTTAAATAATTTAATTTGAAATTGTTCGTTCTTTTGACAATTCGAATGTTTTATTTGCATATAATGTTTGTTTACAGTAAAATATTCAACAATGATTATTTTACCTCATACAACTTATTATGGAGAGCTTAAACTCAAGCGATCCTTTTAACTAAATTACGTGTAGCGTTTGACGTTAATTAACATTAATAATGTACTCCTTATACGCAAATTCTTGTTTTATGTAATGATTTTACATTATGCTCCGCTTCCTATACAATCCTCTACATTTAATCTGCTTTTGTTCTATTCGTTTCTACAAATAATAGTCTTTGTTATCATATCTAAATCTTTAAATAAACATATAATTCTTTCCCAAAAACTCTGCTGTATGTAGTCATTGTAAACACCGTCACAGAAGTAAGACTCAATAATAACTCTTTTAAGTTCTGACAAAAACATTATATTTTTATAAAAAATTGACAATTAATTGACGTTTATTAGCTGAAGTTATCAAAGACATAAAAAATTTGATAACTTCAAAGTCATAGCCACATCTTATCTAACAAATTTATGATCTCTAGGTACAGTATAAGAGTAAAGGTAACCAAAATTCAAATTAAAATTTTTAATTGGGAAGTTGTAAAGAAACACTTTATATTTTCTTTTTTTTTATTTATGAACAGGTCGTTTAACACGGATGTAATTGCGGACATCTGTCGCGTCGATACGCCTTAATTACCTAATTCAAATTTTTATCAAAGTCAAATATTGTCATAAATTTATATAAATCTTAAGTTTAGTTAAATTTTTTGGTGGTAAGTAATTGTAACGGTTGTTGTTTACAAAATAACAAAAAAAAACAACGGCTCTAACAGAACAACCTAAAAAAAAGCAACTAATGGAAATTCGGCTCGATGTCGCGCACTAAGTTCGTGGATGATAAAGTATTTATAGTAGTTAGAGAGTGAGAAGTCTTTAAAGAATTCTAAGAAATTAAACTGCTGTCTAACAAGGCGCCACCTGCTAGGGAAAAGAAAGAAATAAAACCGACAGGTTTTACTTAAAGTCTAATACGCTAAATCGATCACAAACCATAGAGAAAGACAGACAATTCAATACAACAAACAAATCTTAAAATGCTAAGAAAATGTGACAGAAATAGAAAAACTGTCGCATATAGTTACGTGGGTTAGCAGCAGTTTTGCTTAACAATAAATAAGGCTCGCAATTAATGTGTCGTATTTCAGGTACGTTTTAGTTACACCCGAGTTAAAGTTATTATTCCAATTAAGGATTGGCTACTAAGAAAGCTTTGCGTGGACATATCACTTACACACGGCAAATTAAACTGACTTAAACTAGGATTAAAAGGGGTAAGTATCTCTAGCAAACCCAAAAGGTTTTTTTTGTTTTTGCGTCAACCGCTCTAAGTAAAGCGCCCAAGCCCGATTAAAAATTGTGTCAAAAATGGATGCATTGTGCTAAAAAATTAATAATAATAACAAGGAAGATGTGAACAAATTCAATAAATTATTCTTAACGCAATAATCACCATCCTACAATTTAAGTCACTTACAAAATGTTTAGTCTAAAGACCCGTTTATCTAGAAACCCGTAGAAATTGTACGGGTTCATTTTATATACCATCATGATTTCACTCAGTTTTAGTGAATAAATAGTACTTCAGGATTTTGTTCTACCATCTGCGGGAAAGCGACGGAACGCACCAGAATTTTAACACTGACACTTACAAGGTCCTTTAAAATACTTTTGTGCTTTTTTTTGCTTATGTATTTGGACCACAATGGCCCCACGTGTTGGTTGTCTGTAAACAAACTCCAGGGCTCAGCAGGCTTTTATGACTGCCTATTCGTAAGTTACCATACAAATCCAACCCTAGTCAACAAGAGTTAGCAGCTAGTAAACCAACTACTGGTTAGTTGCCGACAACCCCATCTAGCTCCGACAAGTCTCAAATCGAACGGTACTTAAACCCATCTGGAAATAAATACAACCAGTACCCATCAACCGACATAGAGCTATCTACCCTAACTACAGTATAATTACTTAATACATGAGCGACGACTGAAAGTTATGTAATAGGTGCTATGAGAGAGCTACTGTAGTAAACAGCTATTACCAACAAAATTTCAACAACCCCTAGACTTGCATTTAATGACCAACCACCAGATTGACCACGATCAAACTACCTAGGTCTATCTACAGTCTTCGCTAAGGCCACCGACGGTAATCTGCCAAGAAATCGAAGTACCCTCCCGGTTGGTTCAATTTGGCTTCCAACCTTAAAAGGATGCCGTCATTCAAATAGATTCAATCAAAAGTTCGTCAACACTAAAAACCACAGGTCGGTAACTCTAGATTAGGATGCTGAAAAGCACCAATAACGGTGCAATAACGGTCCTCGTTTTCAAGGTTCTTACTCTAACTGTTGCCAGTGAGTCTAGCCCTAACCAACAGAAAAACACCAAAAACTGCACCAAAAACTTTACTCGGACACGTGTTTCAATAACTAAGCTATCCTCATTAGCGATACCGATGTCGGTATTTTTGGTGTTTTTCTGTTGGTTAAATAGACGCTGCAGTTTGTGTTCCTTTTCTTTGAGACTAGCCCTAGGTACCCTCAGGAGTGACGATTGCATGACGGCACGCCAACAACTAGTGCACTCTTGCTCTCTCTCTGTATGTATGTTTAAGGTCAACCATCACAACTCACAGAACTTTAGAGAATGACAAAGAATGGGCATTTATAATCAACGTTAAGTTCAACATAATTTCAATCTATATTGCTTTATCACACAGTTTAGTGGCACTCGGTATCTCCGGATTCCGTCGTCAGTGCCAGAAAGGGGTGCATAATAAAAGTCTATAGGCACGTGGTCCGGGTTTTAAGACAGCACTCAATAAGCCACTTTCAAGCTTTCTAGGACATTGTTCATTTGCAGTTGCGGCATTGGTTCACAATTTTGGTGACGTAAGGCATAGAACCACTCAACTTAGTCTACTCATGTATATTGGTCTATTATATCTTTACATACCTCAATCATAGAACTAATCATGTTGCAAAGCGTATATACAATTTTGTCTAACTGCATCAGTGTATCTCCTTCTTAAGCACCATGCGTTTCAGAAAATGAAACTAGGTTTAATTCCCTTCTTCGCACAAACAAAATGACGAGCCTACTCATTTCTACTAGTCCATCATATTTTTACGTCTTTCAATTTAAGACCATAGTTAAGTTCAACATAATTCTAGCCAATGTTACTTCTTTACAATCAAGTGGGATCCGGTATCTCATGGAACTACCACTTTGGCTGCGGGAGCCGGAGGTCTCATTCCACCGTTAGTGTCAAGAAAAGGTTTATAATAAAAGACTACTTTAAACCTTCTAGGACATTGTTTTTTTGCAGTTACGGCACTAGGCAAATCCACACTTCCACGTTTTCGGCGACTCTACGTGAGGCCAGGAACCATTACAGTTTAGTCTTCTTATGTATATTGGTCTATCAGCTCTTTTAATCATAAAGCTAATTATGTTGCAAAACGAGGCCTATCAGTTTGGGTATATATGAGTCTATAGTCCATAGGCTCTATGTAAGTAACTCCTATAGATTTCATGTCCCGTGATCACACATTCTACCTTCACAAGGAGCAAAACTCCACGTCATCTGTAGGTCACTCCATGCGTAATGCTGTGACACTACCTGCTCTGCCATACCACGCTAAACGTCATATATAGCAGTATTCTGTGTTGTACTGTTAGATGCATAATGCAACATAACTAGGGGAGAGGTTAGCTCATAGGAGTGGCACGTCTACTAAGATTTTGGAAGGACCGGCCATAGGTGAGCCTGTGTACAAGCTTCACTTAAAACGCTTCAACGGAATACTTTTTATGTGGTAACATACATCTTTACGCTATACGAATTGATCGTCACTCACAACAACCTCCATTTACGACAACGGGAGCCGGTACCATCAAACACACACGTACCGCTTATAGAACTCTATTACAAAATAAAAAATTGTAAAAGTTAAATATCTATTTGTGCGAACATTTTTCCGAAAAACTAATATCTCGCGTCCTAGACAAAACGTAACCAAAAAAAATGGAATCAATAAATGACTAAAGTTCTCTATACATAGGAAACAATATTTTAAAAAAAAAACGACGTTAATAACGTAAATAATCCAGTCAAAGTGAGAAACGAAAATGTAAAATAGAATTGAAATCGTAAATTGACGGTCAAGGACGCAAATTGAAAGTGCAAAAATAACATACTAACGGCAGTAAACGTATTTCAATAAAATAAATCGTAAATAAACGACAATCCAGATTGTCAAATAAATAAATTAAGATTACAATTAAACTTTCTCGACTGCAGTAGCATGTATTTCAGGATTTTATTTTTTTAAACGGATTTACTATTCTCAATATCTTTAGAAGCTGTTAAGTTATGCAAAAGGACCGCAGCAAACGCTGTAATGGCGTTTGCCGGATGTACTGTTACATGCATAATGCAACATAAAAAGGGGAGGGGTTAGCTCAAAGGAGTGGCACGCCCATTGAGATTTTGGAAGGACCGGCCATAGGTGAACCTGTGTAGAACCTCCACTTAAAACGTTTCAACGAAATACTTTTTATGTGCAAACATACATCTTTACGCTATACGAATTGATCGTCAACTCACAACAACCTCCACTTATGACAACGGAAGCCGGTACCATCAAACACGCACGTACCGCTTCTATTTGTGCGAACATTTTTCCAAAAAAGACTAAAATCTCGCGTCTTAGACAAAATGTAACCAAAAAAAATGAATGGAATCAATAAATGACTAAAATCCTCTATACATGGGAAACAAAATTAGGAAACAAATGGCGTTAATAACGTAAATAATCCAGTAAAAGTGAGAATTTTTATACGAAACGAACATGTAAAATTAAATTAAAATCGTAATTTGACGGTCAAGGACGCAAATTGAAAGTGCAAAAACAACATACTAACGGCACTAAACATATTTCAACAAAATAAATTGTAATTAAATGATAAAAGGTCACAGAACGTTTTCTTAATTTACGGATATCAGTTCCTTCTGGTATTCATTCAGATTGTCAAAATAGATCAAGATTACAATTAAACTTTCTCGACTGCAGTAAGATGTATTTCAAAATTTTATTTTTTTTTAACAAACTTACTATTCTGAATTTTGAATACCTTGTTAAGTCATGCAAAAGGACCGCAGCAGACGCTGTAACGGCGTTTGCCGGATACAAGCGAATATCAAGAAATGGGGAAACTATGCAAAAATGGCGGTTCTACTAATATAATGTAGAGAGTAGAGTTCAAACAATAAAGTTAAAGTGCAAATAGACTATTGCGTCAATATGTCCAAATATTGAACTAGTATTCAAGAGGTGACTCAAACACTACATACCAACAGTAGGAGCGAGATGGAACTTTTAAAGCGGTATTTCCTACGGAATTAGTTGTGTCTTACGCATAGACTACCCACGCTTTCAGAGTGTCATACTTTATGTAGAACTCACTGTTTATCTTGGCTATCTAACTTAATTTTGAAGTCAACATTAAAACCACTTGTATAATGTGTGCTGGGTAGGGCATTTGCTTAACTGAAATAGATATATTATCCGGACGTCAACATTCTAAGAATTGATTTTAGTTCTATAAGCTAATGTTAATCAATCTTTTAAGGTTTTTTACATATGATTGTGCACAAATCAATCCATCATAATGGACTTAGGAACCTACTCAAATAAATTATTTAAGTCATCTGGTCTTAGATTTTAGTTAAAATCGACCGTCAATCATTTGGTCATCAGAATCATTCTAAATCAATTAAGTAATCATTATAATTTTACTACTAATTTACACTAGACTCAGTTAAATTTAACCGAGATTAAATACAATAGTATCTAAGGATTAACCATAGCGGCGATTAAGATTAAATTTAACTAAGCTTGTTGAAACTGGTCATCACTTAACTTATCAAAGATTTGGACTTTAACCCAATGGAAAGCATTTGTAATTAATCAAGTATTGTCAAAACATTAACTTTGACTAACAAATTTTTAGTACCTTTGCATGGATACGGCATCTCCAACTTCGCAGTTGACAGAAGTCGTATAAGATCACTTACTTTAAAAAAACATTAAGCAGTTAAGTCTTCAAATCCTGCACTTTACTTCCTCTTACTTACTTAGAATTCTTGTCGAAAAGATGGTGTAGTAATTTATTCCGTTAAGGTCTACGTGTAAAATTTGTCTACTGTAGTAATTTTCGTATAAAAATCCATCTAAAAAATTCATCAAAGAAGAAAACGTAAATATTAGGTAAGGTCGGCGTGGCTTTAGAACTACTTACGGCAACCGGTCAAAATATTAGAAAGATTAAAAACATTCCGATAAAACAAATGTTTCTAAAGCAAGATAAACTAAAAAGAAAAGAGGATTATTCCCATCAAAGATAAATAAATTGATTGGCACTAAAAGTCTGTTGAGAGAAACTTGACATGGCCACCATTACAAATACAAAATGAATGCGTTTATACGTTCAATGTCTAACTAAAGGAAGCGCTAATGGTGCCATCTATTGACACACGGAGAGAACATTTTGACAGAATACTATAATTTTCACTACCAAGTGCGTCGTATTTTTCACTTTCTCTTTAAAACGGTGCAGTGTTTGTACAAACCCATTTTATAGAGCAACAATCATACTCAGAATTGACTACGAAAATTTTACAAAATGCTGTTTTAAATTTATTTGTTATAAAAATTAGTAGATGTTATTGGTTCAAATTTCGTTGATTCAATTTTATCTGTTTACTCAATTTACATTATTGCAATAAAACAATTAATGCAGAAGTGTGGTATAGTTTTTTGGTAATTGATAGTAAACCATGAAACATAAGAATATAACGCTTTATCCTTCTTTTAATTTGGATTTTCTTTTCTTAAGAATTTTAGTTTATCACCAACGGTGTTCAACATTAAAAGGTTTAATAAAATTTACAGCAAATTACTAATTTTTAGTGTTTATTTATTTTTTGTTATGCAACAATTAAATTAGTTTAACGCCAATAACTTTTCTAGTCAGACATCTTAATTTGACGTTAGGAAACGCCATTTATTCCTTACGCAAAAAGACTGCAAATGAATTACAATTACATTTTCTTCTAACTTTCATTACAATTTTTAATCGATTTTACTTGACTTGAACTACAATGAATAAATTTCAAACTCTGTCGCTCTAAATAATGTTTAGGAAATTGAAAGTGTTTTACTATGATTGAATTGGACAATACGTTTTCCGTCTAAACTTCAAGGGAGAATCTGAAGCAGACTAATATCGAGTCCTAATTTACTGTACGTTTAATTCAATTGCTTTTTGTGAAGTGGAACTTTTGTAAATTAAATTTGCGACCAAATTTACATTGAAACTGCTTTCATTTTTTTTTCTAAGCCGCCATCATATAAAATGCATTAGCTTAAAATTTTTTATTCTCCTTGAATATATTTTTGCGCTGATGTAATTGTCGTTTATCCGACAATTTACAATACATTCCTTGTTAAAAGTTGTACGTTTATCAAATTATAAGATTGTTTGTGTTGTTTCGTAGACCCTCGAATGTACGTGATTTTCAGCAAGACTACGTGCTTAGAAAACTATTGATCGGAGCTGAGATTTAAAGTAATTGCTTTATGGATAATATACAGTCATTTACACATTCTTCATGCGTGTTGTGTTTTATTAAGCACTATACAATTTACATACATCGCGTGAAGTATCATAATATTAAAAAATTGCTGTTTTTATTAAGATTTTTTTTTCTATACAGTAAATCCATACGCCATGAAATGCAACATTTACACATTGGCCGTCTGCGCAAGCACGCTTTAAACAAGAACTGTTTCTTTGTTAGCCTGCACGAGAGAACTAATGTGCGGTAAAAAGCGTTGACTTTATTGTATTCAATTATTTTTACCTAAGGTCCAAAGACATCTTTTTTTACCAATATGTTTTGTACCTATTGGTTATATTAAAAGTTTTGAAAACCGAAGATAATTTTAAAAAATCAACCAAGAAACCGTTTTCCTGGTGGTTATACAAGGTGGGACACTACAATTGAATTATTCTGCAGCATTAAAACGACAAATAATATTAAATATTATCACATACATATTGCAATGATTGTATAATGTCATAATTGTAACGTATAGATGAAAATAGAGATATAATGTCTAGTAGTAAGATATAGAGATTTCTTGTATGTTAAGAAGATATATCAATTTTTGTGCGTACGTGATCGAGTGATATGAAAGTGGAGAGGGTACGCTCTCGGACAGTAGAGAAAGATGAACATATAACTTTGGGTCCGTGCATAAAACAATTAATACGGAATGTTCTTTGATAATCATTGAAAAAAGTGTTGTGGTTGTGCAATTAATTAACCCAGTTACTGTAAAGTGGTTTAAAACCAAAAAAAAAAGTTGCGTATTGTTGAAAAAACCCGCGCAGTGTTGTAAACATGCCAAGTAGTATTAAAAAATATCAGTAAATAAAGTTGTTGTCACTGTCGAGAACCATTGAAGGTCGCACGTACATATCAAATAAATTTACTAGTTAGTATATTTAAATCTGTGTATTCAAATTAAATAAGATTGTAACGATTCTTAAATTGCGCAAGACGTGCACGTAAGGTTATATAGGATTATATTCATATTTGTAAGAATTATTTGTAGCGGCATACATTTCGCCACCATTATTAATTCAGATTTTAAGTTTCACAATTCGCATCAATAAAGTAAACAATTTCATCATATCTAGGTCAAGCAAGAAACAGCCTTGCATAATACGTAAAGCAAGCAAGTTAAAGTTCATAATACTGCAAACGCATCAGGCATCAGGCTTCAGCTTATAAGTACGACAACACAATATCGAGTAAATGCAGTAGTACGTTAGTAACCTAACACTTTTAACCTAGTTGTTAATTGGTGTATCATGTGTGAAAATAAAAGTAACATTTAACATTCGTCGTACGATTCACTTACAATTTAAATAAAGGTATTTACAACCACCAAAAATACCAAAGTGGTGACTCGCGACGTTTAATCCATAAAATGGTGGTCTAATCCAGCTATGGTAAACCAGTGTGTCCGTGCGCCACAAAAAGTTAGCTTTTAACTAACGTCGTATATCTCCTCTTTCATCAACTATGGCCTCTACAAAAATACTAAAGTGGTGACAACCTGACGTTCGACAACAATGGAAAAATTTGACGCCATAGAAGCCACCAAAACAAAAGTATAGACAAAAATTTTTCTTGTTTGTTTGGCGCAACGCCTTACAACCGCTTTTTCATCAATTTTGCGCCCGTTATAGACACCATCGACAACACTCTATAATAGCTGGACCCTTCACCGCTGCGCCGCCAAAGACACTCTCGAGAACGCCACCATCACTGACCACAGAGGAGTTTGCAATCGGCCTACATTTCCAACAGCGATGTCACACATCTTACAGGTTTGGACGATGGACAACGCAACAAAGCCATTTCATCAACTCCATTGTCAAAAAAAAACCACCGCCATCATGAAACGCCAACGCTATAACCACTAAGAAATTAACCGCTGCAACATCCATAACGCCACATTCGCTACTTCAGAGGACACATCAATTAAGGACAAACCTACGTCTCAAAATGACAGAGCTGTCCGCAATCACGCACACACATTCGACACCCGGAATTCAACAGGTCCAAGACTTTGCCGTTTACCCGAGCTGGAGCAACACGCATAAAACTTGCGACGACGGTTCCGGATACCTTCGTCTGTCAAATACAGGAATCACTAATGCAACGAGCTCGCACCCTTATTTGTCACGCAACTGCTGGCCTAAGCTTTGAGGTACTGTCTGTAGCATAACAATAAAAGACATTAAAATGTAAATGAAATAAATAAAAATGGAGAAATTAAATATGAAGATAAAGAAGAAAAATGAAAATGAATATAAAGTAGACAACAGAAACGAAAATAAAAAAAGAAATAGAATGGATAATGGAAAATTTCAAACGACGAAAAGTGAATACAGAGCCAGATGAAGATATACCAAATGAGCAAGTGGATGAAGAAATGAAAATCAATAATGAAGGCAAATGAAAAAAAAGCGGAAGAAAGTCTAATCAAGATTAAAGAAATAAAAGATATCATATTAAAGATAGAGGAAGACATTAAAAAATCAAGAAGAAAAGAAACAAGATATTAATGAAGAAGAAAAAAAAGGAAGTGGTTAACACAACGTAAAGAAAAATGGAAAGTAAGAAGGGATGAAAAATATAAGTACTAAACACAGTTAAGGAGATAAATATAAGAAGAAGAGTACAACCAACGAAAATGGAAAGAAGAAAAGACCGCAACTGAAATGATAATATAATATGGGGGGTAGTGTATTTGGGAAGATGAAAAGGAAGTTCCGGAGGAAAGGAACAACAATAGAAAATGGCACTAGATACGAAAAATGTTGGAAGAAGGCATAAACTGTTAGTTAAAAATTAATTAAAAATACTAGACAGAAAATAAAAATAGAAATTGGCAATAAATAGGACATAAATAAGAATAGTTATTGGAAATAAAAATAAAAATTAGTTTAGAATTGTGTCAATTTAATAAATAAAATAGAAATTTGGGAGGAAGGATTAGTTTAGAACAGTTGTTTTAAAAGTAAACTTTAAAATAGTTATTGGTAGGGAGGTGGGTTGAGTTAAATAAAAATAATTAAAATAGATAAGCCAAAATAAGTGAGTCACAACAAGTAAGTCAAAATAAGTAAGTTAAAATAGGTGAGTTATAATAAGTTATTTATAAGAGTGAGTCAAAATAAGTCATTTATTTTGAAAAAGTTAGTTAGGAAAAAAAATATTTTGAAGAAAAGAGAAATCAATGATAAACGGTCAGTTAGGTAGAAACAAAGATAGAAATGCAAATATAGTTGGAAAAGAAATATAAAAATGAAAGAAAATAAGAAGTATTAGAAATAAAAATATATTGAATGGAATAGAAGTTATTATAAAGTATGTAAACGGCGATAAAAAAGCTATATAAAATTGTATGAAAAATAAATCAAGATATAACTAAAGAATATGAAGAAGAAATATAAAATGAAGTTATATAAAATATATGAATCTACGATGAAATACAAAGCTAAGATGAAATAAATAAAGAATAAGAAGATATCTACAAAAAATAAATGGTCAAATAGGAAGAATAAAAGTGGTGTAAAAGCACGCATATACGAAATGGTTATGAAAATGAAATTAAATTAAAACTTTGAAGAAAGATATATGAAAAATAAGAATAAGAAATGTGAAAAATAAATTTAAGGAAAGAAACTGCTGATCATGGACTATCTACGTAAAAATTTAGTAATGAAAGATTATTATCAAGATTTTGAATAAATGACACAACGTATGAATTAAAAAATAATAATAGTGACAAAATAAGAGGTAAATATGATATATTCTTTTATTAATAATGATGTAGAATCCACAGTAGTTGTTTGTAGTCTAGTACGCGGGAGGTTTGTAAAAAAAAATAATTCTTGTCAGATAAAATAATTGTGTCTGTTAGTTGGTTAATAATAAAAAAAAACCGTTACACAAATTGGAACAGCCGTGTTTTAGTTCTAGTCTTAGTTCAACTTTTAACTGAAGTTTGTAATTGGAAGTTAGCAGGTAGCTAGTAGTTTACTGTCGCTTTCTACAACTTTTTTTGGAGGTTCCACCGAGATACGCTAATTGCAATTAAGTGATTGTTTGTAAAGTGGAAACACTTAAAACTCAGTTAAGATGCCTAGAACAAGAAGACTAAATCGAACAGCTGTCAATGAAGGCGTTGAAAGCGCACTAGTAACAATCAACCAAATGGACAAGCTAAAGAAGACACAGAAGATTGGAGTTCGACGATATTCACCAGGACCTTGAGAACTTGCTCTCCGTGGGCCAATTAAATTCAACAGCAGTTTGAGCAAACTTCAGGCAACTAGAAAGAACAATGAATCGCTTGGACTTGTTGACAGTGAAGTGAAGACACAGCTGCTGGATACCGATGCGTCTGAACAGGTAACAAGGAAGGAACTGAGTGAAATGAGGGACTACAATAACCAATTCTACACTATGCAAGACAGAATCAAAGGATTATTAACTACTCAACAGCATTCACCTGTACCGTCAATAGCCCAGTCAAGTGTTGGAGGTCAGCGAAAGTCTTATCATCTCCCCAAGATCGAACTGCGCAAGTTTGGAGGACATTTGAAGGAATGGTTTACGTTTTGGTTTCAGTTTCAGCAAATTTATCAAAATGAAGATTTGGATAACGCAACAAAGTTACAATATCTTATTCAGAGTATGGAGGCTGGATCCGAAGCCCTTGAAGTGATAGCACCATTTCCACAAACCGCTCTACATTACCCAGCAGCAATAGAAGCCATGAATGAACGATTTGGAAGAGAAGATCTTTTACTTCAAGTTTACGTGAGGAAGCTTTTGAAGGTGGTAATTGGTAATGTTTCAGCAAGGGAGGTGTCATCTCTCTCTTGTATGTACTTAAAACTGCAGTTTAACCTTTAAGCGCTAAAAGCCTTAAAGTTAGAAGCGCAGGACCCAGCAACATGGATCTTTCCGTTAGTAGAATCAAGTCTTCCTGACAAGGTGCTGCAGTTATAGCAACGCAGTCAGTCTCAGCGAAATGGACAGAAGGAAGAGACAAAAAGAGACAAGCTTGATATACTCATGGAGTTTTTGAAGAAGGAAGTACGACATCAACAACAGATTAATCTCGTCAAAGAAGGTTTCAAAAACAACTCCAAAAATTTAACTAAGAAAGAAAGTTCTTTTTCATCACATCAAGAAAGAAAAGGGATCAAATGAGAAAAATTTTAAAGTCATCATCAGCATCACAATGGGGACATGTTAGTAAAAAAAATAATCCTGCAGACCTTCCTTTAAGAGGCTGTACTGCAAGTAAGTTACTGGAATTGCGTTGGTGGGAGAGTCCAACCTGGTTACAAATTGGCGATGAAAATTGGCCAACCTCAATAGTTACCGAAAATAAAAAAGCAATTATGTCTGAAAGAAAGAAAACAGTTGTTAGTTGGTTTCACGTCAGAAAGTTTTCTCAGATTGAACTGAAGTATAGATCGTTTCTGAAAAATGTTCGTGTTTTCGTTTGGATAAGAAGGTGGCTTTGTGTTGTGAAGAAAAGTGAAAAAAGACATTTCGGCAAGTCTTTGGCAATTTTTGAGCTGAGAACAGCTGAGAGCAGGTGAAAAGTAAGTACTGAAACTTATTCAAGGTGCATCCTTTAGTGAGCAGACTGGTGAAATAAATAGGATTAGAAATCTGCCAGTTGTAATGGATGATGATGGATTGATACGTGTAAAGTCAGCCGTAGTGAATCGTGAAGACAGTGCTTAGTTCAAATATTTAGTACTGCTGCCAAACAACCACTTTCTTGTCTTATCACATATTCGTAAAGCTCATCTCAATTTCTGCCATGCTGGAACACAATGTTTAATGGAATTCCTTCCTGAAAAGTACAGAATAGTGCAGACAAGGAGAACAATGGAAAAAGTACTTCATTCATGTGTCAACAATATGATGCCAAAGCAATGGAAACCGAGCCTGGAACCCTACCAAAAGCAAGAGTGACAAGTGGCGATATTTTCACTACTACTGGAGTTGATCTGGCTGGTCCTCTACATCTACGGAATGGAGAAAAGGTTTGGATAGTGCTTTACACTTGTGCTGTGTACCGTGCAGTTCATTTAGATCTTGTCTCATCGTTGGACGCAGCAACGCATATGACATCGTTGCAAAGATTTGTTTATTTATTTGGAAGGCCTATTCAGACAATGGCACAAACTTTGTGGAAGCAAATAATCTGATAAATAAACTCAACTGGAAGGAGATTAAAGAAAGCTATGGCACTAAGAAGATCTACTAAATTTTTAACCCTGCTTTTGCCTGTTGGTTTGGGGGTTGGTGGGAGCGTCTTATCCGTACTGTCAAGGATCTCTTAAGAAAAATGTTGGGTAATGCAAAGCTCAGTTATGAAGATTTGAGGAATTGTTTGGTTGCGGTAGAATTCGTCGTCAACGAAAGGCCTCTGACAACAATGACTGAAGATACTAGTGATCTACGTCCATTAACTCCTTCATCTTTTTTGCGTGGAACGAAAGGAGCAACTTTTCTTGAAAGTTGTCAAGTTGCAGTCTCAACTTCAAGCCAGGTTCAGGAAGGAATATTTAGCTCAGCTAGTTAATACGAAGCCCAGCCCTACAAGCGTCAAATACAAAGCGGGACTGGTGAAACTTGTTGGAAATTATAATAAGAAGAGGTTTGATTGGCCCTTGGAAAGTATCATCAAACTCATCAAAGGAAAGGATGGACATACTCGAGTTCCCGAGGTTCGGACAAAGTCTGTTGTCGTCACTTGCCCTTGCAAAGACTGTTTTCTCTAGAAAAAGAGGAAAGTCCATCTGACAAGAAGTGTTTATTTTATTGGATACTGTGGTAATTAATGTTTTGTAAAACAAAACAGGTGGGAATGTTGTAGAATTCACAACAGTTGTTTGTAGTCTAGTAAGCGGGAGGTTTGTAAAAAAATAATTTTTGTCAAATAAAATAATTGTGTCTGTTGACTAGAGTTTGTAATTGGTGTTAGCAGGTAGCTAGTAGTTTACTGTCGCTTTCTACAAATGATGAATAAATTTCAGAAAATATGCTTAAGTTGCAAAATAATTATCTGTGTATATATTTTAATAATTATGCATGTTTATTAATACAAACAGCTAAAGATAAGGAATATTTGATTAGTTAATAAAATATTTGCAAAGTTTAGTTGCATAGAAAATCATATTTTATTTTAAGTTTGAAAAATTTTATCTCACTTTAGCCGGGGGATTTATGCAGTGATTAAATAATGTTATAATTGTAATGTATAGATGTAAATAGAGATATAATGTCTAGTAGTAAGATAAACAGGATTCTTGTATTTTAATAGGATATATCGATTTTTGTGCGTACGTGATCGAGTGAAGTGAAAGTGGGGAGGGGACGTTCTCGGACAGTAGAGAATGATGGACAAATAATTGAAATATATACTGTATAAAATAATAACTTTTGCAATTACCAATACTTTAATAATATAATAATATTGAATATAGTTTCGACTTTATAAACATTAAAGTCATCGTCAGACAGAAACTATTTAAAAAATAAGACTTTAATATGATATTTAATTATTAAAAAGTCATTAATATTTAAAATTAATATTAACGTCATATTTTTTAAATAGTTTCATCTGACGTTTATAAAGTCGAAACTATAGTCAATATATAACAAAAGTTATTATTTTATATAGTCTGTGCATAAAACAATTAATACGGAATGTTTTCTGCTAATCATTAAAAGAAATGTTGTGGTTGTGCAATTAATTAACCCAGATATTGTGAAAATGGTTTAAAACCAAAAAAAACTTGTGCATTGTTGAAAAAGCCTGCAAAGTAATATAAAATAATATCAGTAAATAAAGTTGTTGATGAAGAAAGCATGAACAATTTAAAACCAAAATGGAACAATAGAAGAATAACCAACAATAAGGAAACGTTGAGGAAGCAGTCCATGTTTAAGAGGTCACGGCAGAGAACCGTTGAAGGTCGCACATACACCTCGAATAGATTTACCACGTTAGTCTAAGTTGTTATATTTAAATCTGTATGTTTAAATTAAATAAGTTTGTAATGATTTATAAATTGCGCAAAGCCGTGCACGTAAGGTTATTTAGAATTATATTCATCTTTGTATAAATTATATGTTTGATCAAGGAAATCGCGATTTTTCTCGGAAAACTTAAATAGAACGGTATCATTTTCTTATCATAAAAATAGTAAAATTAAGCCCAAATAAGTTGGTGAAAACCGCACCTCGATATCTTATTCCTAACCTAAGATATCTATATTTCGGTCAGATTTTCAATGTTTTCTTAAAAATTTTGGATAAAATACTATATTCTGAAATTTATTCGAAAAGTGCGATGAATTGCAAGAAGAACAAAATAAATCTAATCTTCTTTACCACGACAAGGTCAAAAATTAGTCGATTTTGAATAAAAAACAACAACGGACAAGGGTTGTTTTTACAAGTAACTTTATTTTCTCTATCAAACTCAAAATCCGTAAAAAAACATAAATCACTTCGATAGTCATCAATTTAGTAATTTTATTGACTAATTTTCAGTATGATTTAAAGGGCATAATTTATGCTTGGCACATATTAAAATTAAACTAGATAGGTAGGAAAAGGTGAATAATAAGTAGTAGGTCATGAAAAAGAAAAAACAAAAGATGGCAATATTTCAAAGAAACGTCAAATTTTATTTAAAGGTGTTACTTGCCCGCGTTATAAACTTTAGGTAAAATGCCTTTTACAAACGACGAATGCGTTGATATGATTGCCGTTTATTTTGAATGTTTTCAAAATGCGGCATTAGCTCAAATAATTTATAGTGCTCTTTATCCAAATCGGCGTTTTTGCGATGCGAGAATTTTTCCTCGCTTAGTTCAGCGTTTGCGTACCACTGGTAGCTTTCGTTCCACATTTCGCAGACGTAGCAATGGAAAAACTGAGGAAAATGTCATAAACGTCTTGGCCTACATTGAGTTTAATCCGCATATTAGTACAAGAGCTTTATCTACCGCCTTAGGCATATTTCGGTTTACGGTTCAATATATTTTAAAGGATCATAGGTAAGTTGTAATGTATAAAATAAATAACTAAATAACAATAAGTATACTACCATCTAACTACCATTACTACCTACTAACTACTATTAACGAACTACTACTACTATAAACCAACAAACTACAACAACTAGTAACTAGTAATCATTTAGTGTTACACCAGAGTTTATCTGAACAAGATTTTGATTATCGATTAAATTATTGCCACTGTATGGTAGGAATGCTTAATGAAAATAGACAATTTTTGTCTCAAATTCTTTGGACTGACGAAGCCACATTTAATAGCAACGGCAAAGTCAACATACACAATGTGCACTACTGGTTCAAAAACAAAACATAAAAAGAACTAGTATTTTACGTCCCGATGAAGACAACACACCTAGTTGTCGAAACGTCGACTATAGAATAATTTAGTTCTTTGGTTATACATCCAGCTCCTATAGAAGGCCTTCTCTGTAAGGAAACTACTACAAATTAAATTACACTATAAAACAACTATAATTTATTAGACACAACACTGAACCAATTACACATTCATCAGCTTTTTTTCTAAATCTAAATCCAGTTTTGGTGCATGAACTATAAACTCAGACTCTTCCAATGGTGGAACAATTTGTTGGCTTTGACTATCAGGATTGTCGCCATCTCCTTGTAACGTACAATAATCAGGATAATTATTTTCAACGTTGAGTGGCAAGATATTTTGGCGGCACAAAAGCAATTTCAATTTTTTTGCAGCATTGACGAGGTTAGACACCTTCTTCTTTCTGACTGATCGGGGTTGTTGAAACCTTTGGTATCCAAAATATCTTACATGCTTGTATAATACTTACCGTGTGAACAACAGCCAACAGTTCGGCTGCTATTCTTGCAATAGCAATACCAACTACAAATTGCATTGACTCCTTGTTTAGACTCATTGTATTTTATCCGTGTATTGTACACCACAGTTAAGTTACTTTTTCTGCAAATCGAACGTTCTTCTCGGTATTAATGGGAACAATATTGGCAGCAAAACAGTTTATAAATGCAGCTTTAATCTTGATCAGTTTAACGATAGTCTCGTCGCTGTATCCGCCGGAAATCACTCCACCTAAAAACTTGAACTTATTTTTCAAACAACCTATAAACGGTTTATGCAGTAAGTTTATGATTATAATTACTTACCAAATACAACCTCCACAACATATTGCATTCTGGTGCATAAACCAGAATCATTGATACTTCTGGTTGTCAGCTGAAACTCACTCTCTTTTATAAACGCGGGAGTTGAGATTTATATCCCCAAGTCCTTGCATTCAGCTTTTGATTTTTCAAATCCTCTATCCAAGTTTGCCACTTGGTGCTACAATCATTATTGTTTTTATAAGATGTGGATGTGGTTGCGAGTACGTTGAATATACCTGTGAAAAACTTTTATAAAACTAACCAATCACAACTTTAAGAACATTGATGTCTTCTAATATTTTAAACATACCAGTAGGTCCCATCCAAAACTAAAGCTAAAAATGTCGATTCTCTTAAGAGTAGTTTTGAGATGAATGCTCTCTGATAATTATTTGTAACTTTTTCTACAATGAATTTTTTAAACCCAAGATATCCTTTACGAAGGTGTCTATCAGAAGGTCTTTATAGATGTTGTCACTTACAACTTGCTGTGTTACTTTGAAGACTTCAGCAATAACCTCGTGGCAATTTGAAGATCGTCTCATCCTATCCTCGATGTAATTGTATAGTTCGTCAAACTCTTCTTTGGTACTTCTCAGCCATATTCGGTATGCTTTGTCATTAGTTTCAATTGCAATCGAGAATATTTTTGTTCATAAAAAAGGTTAGATACTGCACCTAATTCCTAAAGTCTTCACATGGTACCACCACATTTTCTCTACACTTTTTTATTTGCTGAAGACTTTCTGGCGTTAGAAGTTTGCTGTAGAGATTTCTGATCTCTACTAAGATTCAAATTCTACCAAGTATGCTTTGGCAAACGCTTCAGCGACTATGCGTTGCAGAGTAGGAAATGATATTTTCAAGCAGAACATACTGACTTTCAAAAGCATGACTTGACACGGGTGACTGAGAACGGTTTTCACCCAACGTAAGAATTCCATTGGCACTGGGATATGAAACAGCTCAGCTTTGAGTAAATTGCAATTAAAAACTAAACTCTATTTTTGATGAACATTGTTGAGATTATTCACGTAACCACATGTATATCTCACGGTTTGTTGACTCGTGTTCTTCTACTTGCGTATCCTTTTCTGCCCGCATATTCTTATCGTTGGAGTATTGTATTTGCTGTTCTTCCAAATCTGTAGGTGATGACTCCTGCTTCAATTCATTACCACTTCTTGTCAAATGTTCTTTAAATTCTACAGACTGGTTTTTATTCTCCCGACTAGGTTCCAATAGTGGATTTTCATTTGATGAATTTCGGGTTTGATGCTGGCTTACTTTGAATGAAGTTCCTTGCATTATCAAAACACAATTCTAATAACTGTATCTTTTTTACTATGTGTAGAACAAACTTCAGTGTTTTTTAGCTTTATGATCTAAAATGATATTTACACTATGCATGTAAAATTTGGGCATGTAGTGACTATTTTAATTAAAAGATACATATTAAAGAGACAGGTACTTTAACTGAGCAGATAAACCCAGTCTGGTCTATTTTGTTTCAAGTTTTTTTAAAGTTTTCCCTAAAATAGGAATAGCCAGCATTTTCTAAGTTAAATAGGTACAGTATTATTAGATATATACTTTACCTAATTACTAATGAAATATACACGTTACTTGTTATTCATTTAGCATTTGAGCATGTTAAGGTTACATAATTTGACCTTGATGAATTTTATGCTATGCTAAAAATCCAAGTTTAGATTTGTGGTGTGTGGTGATCTCTCCCGATATGTACATTTTCCCACCTTAGAGAAAGTTTAAGCAAAATTTGTCAAATGCACCATGGACAAACTTAAACCTGGAATGAATGTCATAATTTACCCAATTTAATAAGAAGGCCTTATTTTGCTTTTTCCGCATCATAAACAAGTACATTTGGTTGCTGGTTCTCATTAAAACATACATTGAGTCGGAAAGGATCCTTGTCCGATTTTGGTATTCTGTACCTTAGACAAGACAACCTTAAGTCCGACCACGGTTCATATGTTTAATCTTTACAGTGACATATGCCGTTTATACACTTGCTTTTTAATAATCAGCAAGCAAAACTCTCAACGGATGCTAATAGGTTTGACCTGGATACCATTCAAATCGTGCAGCAGAAATTTCTTCACTTATAATCTTCAATACGAGTCACATCCTTAAGATTACTTAAATATTGTGGAAATCCTTTGGTGTTCTTCTACAAAAAGGAATACGATAGGGAAATATCAAGGTTGCAGGTTTTTTAAGTAATAAAGAGAATTTCGTTGATAAGCTGACTAAAAGCTGACTAAAAGCGTGTTTGCAGTTTTAGAGCTATCGGAAAAGCTTCCAAGGTTAGGTTTGCCTTTAGACAGAATTCACGATGTATATGTGAACTTGCCTGGGATGACTTTTACCCATATTTAATTCAAAGGTAGAGCTCATATGTTGACTAAGAAAGAATACCTTTAGCAGTGGTGAGCTAAACAGACATCTTTTAGCTTATTGTTGTTATCCTTTTGAACTAATAAGTGTACTAACGCATTATGCCTCTATAATCTCCAGCGAGGATGGAACCATCCTTCTAACAATTTCTCACAATGCTGCGACATCGGCAGATACTGAAAATGCTACAATTAGCAGGACAATGCTAAAGCACGGAGTTCCAATAAAGCCATTATACATTCAAGAGCTAGTTTCCCAGAAAAAGGAATATTATGCTTTTCTAAAGATAGATAGGTTCAATAATCAAGTGATAATCGCTTGCGTTCTTAGAGACATTGTTTGCCACTCGCCCAATAAAATGCAGAAGGAGCTTATTTGGAACCGTAATGGATTGGAAAACCTGAACTCACTAACATTTTTTTATACTGCAAGGTTGTGAACACCAACTTAGGGGAGGTGAAAAAGTGAAGTCACCAAGTAAAAGTAAGCAGGGTTATAGCCACGCTTCAAAGCACCAGTTTGAGCGACCAAGCGCAGCAAGGGCAGCAAATCAACTGAATTCAAACGGAATTAGTATTAAAGATATGTGGTTGGAGGAGCAACCCATGTCGCCAACACTGGTTCTAGCAACGCAGACGTTTTACTACGTCATGTATCCCGCTTATTGCAAGATTTAAATGTTTAAGTTTGATTCTCAATTGGGTGAAATAGCTATTCTTCTTTGACATGGGAGTGGAAGCACTTTATCAAATACCAGCAATCGCTTTACGCTCCGTCTGTTTATCAACCTGATGAAAACAAATATGGAGAATAAGGTGATTGACAAAGAAGAAAAGTGGAATCCACTTGTTCATGATGACATGGATGATGTGGCAGTAGTTTTAACTATGTGGCTTCCTATTCCATTTGACATTGCCAAATTAAGTGGATTTGACATCACAAACATATAAGGGCTAGGGGGAGGTTTTTTGACTAACATTAAAACTAACAATTTCACTACATACACTTTTACCTTCCAAACTGTTTAAAAACTCATTCAACTTTTGTTTAAACTTTTTTCTTACAACTAATTACTCAAAATTGAATTATCCATTTTCACCAACATCCAAAACCCCTCCTTGACTCCTAAATCATCAAACAGATGAAGAAATGCTCAACTTTAATTTGGGCTCATAACTTTCGCTCTATGTAAATTCAAAAACATTGTTGAAGGCTTATATGAACGGACACAATTTTGAGACTCTATTTTTATGCAAGTATAAAACTTTTTTTATATGAAAATAATAAGTAAATAATTTTAGCACATTGCAGCCATTGTTTTCTATGAACTTAATGCATTTAATGCAAAACTTTTTTAAAACCTTGAGGATCGGGCACAATTTTAAATATGATTTATCGCCAAAAATAAAAATTTTGAATTAAAATCAATCACGATTTACTGTAATTACGACTGCAGTCATATAGTAAAGTTGCTTAAAAAAAAACTTAACCGGTAAAATAGAAAGAGAGGGTGAGATGCGAGTCACAACGAAGATAAACGAAGTGAGGTGTGGAAGTTAATACGACTTGCACGCGAACAACTAAATGTAAAAAAAATAAAATACAAGGGCATTGAACGAAATAAGTAATTGAAATTATAAAAGCAAAGACAATTACACGATAAGGTGTTTGTCAAAAGTTTTAAATAATGTGTTGGGCCACGAACTGTTAACTTTAAGCGTTGAAAAGGTAGACCTAAAAGGGCGGCAGTTTAGACAGCATCCAACAGAATCCGAGTTGCAACGGAGTAATCTGCAAAGCGGAATACGTTAGATCATGAAAAGAATATAATAAGACACATACCTGTATTAGTGACCAATGATTAATTTTAATACATTTAGTTTAGTCTTTAAGTTAATTTCTGTATGAACATTGGTCGCATGCGTTGTTTGATATCCACGTGACCGCTTATGTTCAAAAGCGCTGTTGCAAAATATTAATTTAAAACGCCTAATTTTATTTGATTTTGTGTGTGTAAATTTATTACATTGTGGTTTTTAATTACTGGTAACATCGTGAAAATTAATTCAGAGTTGGTGGTCTAGAAAAAGACGTTATTATTCCTGGTATAAAGTGAAACGTGAAATTTGTGTTACAAAAATTAAAAAAGAATAAATAGCAAGTTCCTTTAATTAGTTACACGGATATAGTAAAAGCAAATATTGAAATGACTTTCCGGCCAACACGTATTTGCGGCAGGCGTCGTGAATTAGAAAAAGTTAGATGAAATTGTTCGAATTATTATCAAATTCAATTAAACACAAACTCAAAATTTACTTCGTTTTTTTTTTTATTTGACGTACCCGGATACGTAATTAGGTAATTCGCGAGACTAATCAGTAGACTAACTAATTCAAACAACGAAATCGTCTACGATTGCGACTAGAACGTATTATTACAAGTAAACATAATAACAAATACTTAACCTACAGTAATCGAATAAGTTTAGTACCCCGTGCGCGTACAGATAACGTTTTTATTTCCAAACTTTTAGTAACCGTTGACACAGTATAGAGAATGTAAGAATTTATTTCGATACGACGGCCGCAAGTACAAATCGTGCTTATAAAGCGCGCGCAAAACATTTAGCGTATTCGGAGTAAGAACTTTACCGGAGAGTAAGAACTTCACCGAAACACAGAAGTTGATAGTAATTTACAGTACTTTAGTAGTTCTAACAGCAGTTGTCAACACGCCGTAGCAAATTAAAGAAAACACAAAATACTGCTAGTAGCGTAAAGAGTGAAAATAGAAGATTAGTACTTGCAAGAGAGAGTACACCCGTATTTAGCTGATAAAAATATCCGTACTTAGATCTAAAATGGAGTAAAAACAAAAATGTCGGTAACCACGTTGTATTAGGAGTGAAGGATTTTTAACTTACGGCGAGCGTGTAGGAAAAGCAAAAATCTAGTTAATCCATTCCCATCACATCAGAAAATAGCATCCGAAATTACGACAATCTAAAATAAATACTCGCTTAAGAAAACGATTACCTAAATGAAGTCAAATAACGGCGTAGACACTACCGATCACCATCACAACCGCCACGGAAATGCGCATAGTAGGCTTTTCCTTAAAGCAAATCAACAAAAGCCGTAACAGAAATTGTCAAAAGTAACAACGACCGCACTCTATTGTTGTCGAGAAAAATTTGAAAACTATGACATCGACAAATTTTGTATAATATGCGTAAAATGACCGTAACAAAAGTACAGAGCAATATTATTAATTTTGAAAAATAAAGTTGTATATTTTACTCAACAAAAGATATCCTGAGATTATCAAAGAGTCATTTATTTAGATAATTTTAAAGGTAAAAATTATTATTAAAATTTCAAAAACAAAAAACCTGTGATAGACAACAAATATCTGATGAATTATGACAAATTTTTGCTGCCCTTGTTCTTATGTATAGAAAAAGGTGCCCGTTTAAAGAAGTTTAACTGTACTTTTAAACAAAAATTTTTTTAACTAAAATAAAATAAAAAAGTGCATTAAAGTTTTTTAAAAGAAAATGGCCCTTGTTAGAATTTAAATTAAGTCCAACGAGCACCACGTACAATAGAACGAGGAGAACAATTAAACTGAATTATCAAACGTTTGCGGAAATTGAAGTCTTGAAGTTCTAGAAGAGCAACATCGTTAAACTCTTAGAGTACTTCGAATATGCATTAAAATTCACTAGCAAGCAGTAGAAAAGAGCTTACAAAATTAATACCCGAGCCAAAAATATAATGCGCGGTTATATTTCTGGATACTGTACAATAATACCCTGCTCGCAAGAAATAAGCTATTTATAACAATTACTAATAATAATTATTAAGAAAAGTTTATTTCTCACGTAACATCTTTTGGCGTTTAACCTAGAAAACACTCGAGACAAATCGATAAGTTTCATCTGTTGGAACAGCTCGTAAGATACGAGCGTAAAGGATTGTATGGTAAACTTTAATAATGATTAATGGAACCACTTCTTTATTTTTTACTTTTGAGATGTAAGGATGATGGAGATTTAAGTGAGTAAAAGATCAATACTTTTACTTAAAAAAATACGAGCAAATAATGTAGATGGGTTTATTTTCTTTTCGTGTCCGTCAAAATAACCATAAACATACCTTTTTGAATTAGGATGAAAGAATGACGTAACATGCAACGGATTTGGTAAATTTATTAATGTAGGTCAGATTTTGTTTTATTAAAAACGTATTTTGTTGAGTTCTAACAAAAACCATTTTTATCTCATGCTTCGGGATATGGAATTAAAATTGATTATTAATGCATTTGGATAAAACACGTAGCTAGCTAGCTTTATTATCTGAATTTCTACATGTACTTATTTTTGGTTATGTTCGCGCGTAGAAAGCTTCACCCCATTCCTTATACAATCAAATTGGCTGTGGCGTGAACTTTAAATTTGACACGTGGCTTGATGTGTAGTAGCTCATCAACGGTATTATTTTTAAATTTAAATTCGACTAAATTCAAATGAGGTACGCGGTTATTGTGATTGAAGTAAATTTATGCACGCTGGTTTAGTAACATTTGTTGCTTTGACAGTTGAACTGTAAAAACTTAATATCAATTTTACCATTTTGTTTGTTTGGGTTTCTTTATAGTTATTTTTTTGTTTTGCTGTTTAATTTATTACCAGCTTGTCAATAATATTACAGAATTCAATAACTAAACGATTCATTCTGAAAACGTATACGTATGAGCCGAAAGTTGGGTCGCAAATGTTTTCGGTTTTCGTGACTGCTTAGGGGCCATCTACCCCTTTGGCAAGAAATCTTAAGTAGTAGAATTAGACTAATGTAGTAAAATCAAAAATTCAATAGTTTTAAGGTACCCAATGTTAGCTAGAATATAATACAATACCCTTACGTATGAACTTACTAAAAGCGCAAACAAATAAGCACTGAAACTGTAAGTGCAAGCAATGCGTGTAATTCTAGGTTTAATTTAGTATTATAAAACCAAGAACGATGCATTTGCTAACGTGAATCCGTCTTTCACAAAGTAAAAACCAAAAACGGTTTTAGTTTTTAAAATCAAGCACATGCAAAATACTCTTTTCCGAAATCTTTTCATTTATAATTATAAAAATTTACATCGAATTTAATATTTTCGTTAAGTTTACCTAGATTTTTCCGCAAGCTCAGTTAAAAAAATTATTCCGCAGAGCGTGGGGCATTTAGATAATCAAATTAGTATTGATGTGACGAGGGAAGGTAACACCAAAAGAATATAGATAGGAGCCACTAATATTTTTTTAAATTTTTATGTTACATTCAATCCAGTTTTAAACCTGTATTACTAACCGAGGGCACTACATCGATAAACGGTAAAGGTTAAAGTCCGCTGAATCCGAATTTTTGTCTACATGTATTTCAGTTTAGTGTCTTTATGCGAATATAATTTAAAAGCGACGTTACATGATGTAATACGCAGTACCATTAGTTAACCGAATCATTCGCTGATTATACTAAAACTGCACATCATATGTACGAACCATATCTCCACCAGACATCAAACAAACCACAATTTTTTCTATTTAAATCAGACAGGAATAAACCAAATGCACATCCAAACCAGAAATCCATTTGAGTTTGCGTGTGGATTTTTCTAGATCTACGCCAATTAAAAACAATAAGAACTTTGCGGTTTATTACACTTTTAGGAATGTACTATGCTAATCTAAAACTATTAACACATACTTAGGATTCTCACAAAATAAAGTAGACACTAACCTACCGTTTTAACCGTGATCGGCAAGAAAATAGGCGTGATTATGAGGATACAATTATTTCAAGCAAAAAGTGAAACAATCAACTCGTAACAACTGGTTCCATCTAATGATATTTTGTCGAAATACGATGGTATCCCAAGTTGACTAACTTTTAAAACGTAGTTGTTGAAAGCAGTAGTAGATAATCAAGCAACTAGTTGAGAAAGAATATGTGACGTTTTTTTTATTAGTTTATTGTAGGATTTCTTTGTTGGATTGTGGAAATCATAAAAGTTCACTTTATTGGTGCTATAAAATTAATTCTTGGCATTAAATCCGCCTGTTAAGTTGCATTCAAAAAATTTCTGTAAGAAATGTTTTATAAATTGATTAACCTCAAAGATATTAGTTCCCAGCCAACAAGTAAACGGTTTTCTTTCTCTTCTAATTAGAATGTTAAAGTAAGAAGTTGTGTCGAACCTTTAATTTTAAATTGGATAATTGTACTAATCAATTACTATTGGATATAAACCTTATGGAAAGTTCCTGAAAAAATTCTCTTCTACGTCGTAAGTAACATTCTTATTCTTGCGAACTTTGAATTCTACCGCCATTTTGAACACGTTTCAGAATTTTTCCCAGTATGGTAAATGGAAAATTAGAATTTAAACTTGGGGCAAATGCAGCTAAATAAGGTTGCTTAAAATTATATTAACACATCCTCTGGAAGCCGTTGTCATCAATCTGCTTCTTGTATTATCACCTGGACTGATCTAGTCATCCATACTCGGACATCTTGTTTATGCTTCTTTCGTCTGCTTGTTAGTGTTATTACTCATCCATTCTGCAATGCAAACCTGATTACCTTTTATCGTAATCATCAACAATCAGATAAGTTGAATTTGTGCATGATTTATATTATACGTTTACCTAAATGCAATTGTATCTGTATTCAGACGTGAATGTAACTACCTAATTGTTGCGCATTGTATTCGATTGATGTAATTTGAAGTAAATCAGTAGGTAAGTAAGTAAGTTAAACTTACATGTTAATGTACTTTCTGATGTTGTGGTGCCCCGTATATTTCATGTGAGGGACCATCTTTTACTACCGTAAGAAGATTATACCAAAGTTTACTTCAAAAGTATTAACATATTCACTAAGTTTATAAACAAAATAAGACTGGAGTCTTTGTTTAAAACAAAATAACTGATTTAGCATTAAACTGAAAATTCACAAACCCCCATCTCAGTTTGATCATTTTGTATAATACAACGTTACCAAAAAAATACGCGCGGTCGTTTTCTAACTTAATTTGGTTATTTATAACTGAACACAAAAAACATTTAAACTACGATAGTTTTCCGGAATAAACAATTAGTTTACTTACAGTTGGTTTTTTCAGATGAGCCGAATAATCCGTTTTGGAGTATGCACCAAAACTCCTACGATTTATGTCGTTGTTATACTAAATTTTTTTAAACAAGAACATTTTTGTTACGCGGATTACTCGTTAATGCTTTCGAATAACCCGATTAGCACAAAAGCTCGACGGAGAACGCGATGGGTTTGAAAAAGATAAACTACACGAAAAGGCGTCGTAATAAATTTGAACAATTAATTGTAATTATACGTAAGAATAATAAGGGTGCCACCAGTTTGGAAGTAAAAGACAAATACTATTGAGTTGAAGCAAAACACCGACAGCCATAAATGTAGTATTTTAATTAAAATTACAAGTCCAACATAAACAACAACGTATCACTTTATTTTTAGCTGCAAGTTAACACAAAATTCATTTAAAGTTATGACAATCTCAATTTTTGAAGCTTAATTTAGCGTAAGCGACACACGTAGGATTATTAGCAAAACGCACGTAAGAAAAACAAACGTGCGTACAATAATTAGTGTAATGAGAGTTAAACGCACACAGCGCAAAGTAATTACATTTGATAAGGTAACGTGCGTACCCTAGTTTGCCATAAATAGCGCAAGATACAAAGTGCCGAATTTGGAGTCGATGTTTTACCGCCTTTCCTTCAAAATTACCTACTTGGAGGTAAAGTCAAAGTTGTTAGCAGAGACAACAAGGTTTGTCTAGTCTAGTCTAGTCACGGTAGGCTGTAGCGAGTTATCTCTACCCAAAACCAATGTTAGGATACTATTCGTATTTTTGTGCTTTTTAACTAGTTGACATTTGATCCTCGGTAAACACAGCACCAACGGCAACAATCAGAAAAAAAGATATAGCTTTTACGACTTTTTGAGATTATTCCTTCTTAAACCGAAAATTGCGTCAAAACCTCAAGAAAAATGGAAGATCGATATTTGTGCTGCTACGGGTGTACTGAAAATACCTTATGGTAGTTGAAAAAAAGAAAATATAAAAATATTCCACAAGATACATTAATCGTACAAAAGATTGGTTCTAACTATTGTTGCAATCTAAAATAAGAAACCGATTAATTCGGATGGCGAAGAAGATACCGGATTAAATACCTCCAGGTTTTAAAATGACGCACATAAAATAGACAACCGACTACCACAGTGATGGACAGGTAAATGAAATTGTTTGAAAATTAACATAAAGTATTAGAAAGAAAAGAAAGCAAAAATAGAAACTTGTTTTACGGTACTACAATAAAATCCTGTAACATACTGTTCATTTTAGTTATAATAATTATCCTATTTACTTCATAAAAGCACTTTTCTTAGAACAAAAAAGTTTATTAATTTAGTAAAACCAAAACGGCGACATATGGAATATGTTTTTACAAACCACACCAGGTCTGAGTTAAAAAATATCAAATGACAAAAGAAAACAACTATTGCAGCATAAGTAAATATGGAAAACATATGTGCTTTATCAACACAAACAAAATCTACTTATAATACATTACAACTCACTTAAAACGAACACTTTCATAAGACCAAAATAATTTCCTCGTAAAAATAAATAAATTTTCACCAAACAGAGGTGACGTACTTGTCGAAATCTTTTGAGTTTCGATTGAAATAATTTTAAGGAAATTGACAAAGTTAATATTGACATCTTTAAGTGCTAAATTAAAACTAAAAAAGAAATTTCTGTTATTGACTTCATTTAAATTTGTCATGTCGTTTGTAAACTTGTTACTAACAAGGGAGTTTACAGATTGTTAAAAAAGACGGCAAGGGCGCATAATTAAATTTGTGGTGTGAAAAAAAACGGTTAGCAAATAGAAAGTGCACTAGGAAAATTTTGCGTTGAGAATTAAATCTGATGACAGAGTCTCTGTCGTATAGGAAATTAAATTGCAACCGATTAAACGACGATTGATCTCCGCTGTTTATGGAGCGCGGATTTTCTTAAACGCCGCTAAAAGAATAAATATTTATTTGTTCAAAGACTATAAAATAGTTCAATAATTAATAAATTAAATGGCATCCATTTAATAATGTTAATTACATAAAAAAAATAATGAAAGGAAAGTTTTTTGTCGATTAAATATTTTTAATTATTATACGAAATCTATGTTCACGTAAACCTAAGTAATTAATTCTAATTTGTCACTTTTGGTTGAACCGCTTCAATGTTTTAACAATGGAAGTTTATTTAAAGAAATACTATTAGCAGCACCTACAAGATTTTTAGTTCAAAACACGCTTTATAAATTACATAATTTTAAGTTTTTTTTTATGCATCACTTAATTAGAAGATAATTATGACTTTATTAAATTTGTAGTTACATGTATACATTTTTAAAAAGCTTTGATAATACGAGTGTATCTTATTGAAAATCAATAAGACTGAGTTTAGACAATGTCGTTTAACCAGAGGCGATCAAAACTGTGGGCGATAAATACTACGGTGTTTAAATAGTGTGGTTCAATCGGGGGAGATCCAATGTTGTAGACCGTTATAAATCAAATGTCAAACTGTTAGAAGCTAGCGTTGAGAATTAAATCTTAAGGTAGAGTCTCTGTCATTAAATTTTTTCTACTCGTGTAAATATGTTTCAAGTTTTCATCAATTTAAGTAAAGATAAAGCGTACTCAATGGTGTTCATCGCTTTAGTCTTGTATGAATTCTATTACAGTAATTACAATGGATTTCATTGCTAAATTCAGGTAAATGTGCTGCACCCAACATCAATCAAACTTTAGAATGTACATAAAACACAAACAGTTTGAATAAACATCAAAACGAAGACTAAAATTTCATAACTAACAACGTATAATATCACCGCTCTCTCTAAAATAATAGAGACACAGATTTATTTACAGACTAATCCGGTTGCACGTTAGATTAATTGCGTTTGTTTCAAACTTTAACTACAACTAATTCTGATAACGGTGTCGTGTAGATAATACAAAACTTAACATACATTCAAGAGCAATTAACAGCACGTTATCAAAGATTTATCCGCAGTGGAAAATATTTTGGAAAAAATCAATTTTGAGCAACGATATTGTTTGACGGTCGTAAATTAATTTTCGTGAAAAGGTATTGTTTGCAATTGATGGTGCGAGAAAAGAGCCTCAGTTCGAATCTCTTAGGAGTACTTTCAAATAAATAAGCCAATTAATATTTTATTAATTTTATTTGTGATGATGAAGTCATAATTGTTATTAGTTGTTCAACGATTAATCTTTTCAATGAATTAAGAAGTAAAGCAATACAAAAGCGTTCAATTAACAAAATTTAAGAAAATTAATTTGTCAGATTGTTTGGTACAAATTAAAGTGAGGTTATTACACCAAAAAAATACTGAAAAATGTACCTATATTTAAGACCCCTGAATGCTTTCATGGTTGATTTAAATAAATTGTAACGGTTGTAATTTACAAAATATCAAAAGAAACGACGGCTCTAGCGGTACAACCTAGGAAGAAAATTTAAGGAATTTGGATCGATGTAGCGCACTAAATTAGTGGGGATAAAAAAATATTTATAGTAGTTAGAACAGTAGCGTTCGGGTTCGTCGGAAAGTTGCGTAAATTCCTGAATAGCTATAAGAATTCTGACTGCTGGTTTAACAAAGCGCCACCTGCTAGGTAAAGAAAGAAATAAAACCGACCAAGAGAAGATCAACAAGTTTTACTTAAAAACTAATATGCTAAATCAAACACAAACCAGAGACAGAAAGACATACAATACAGTATCACAAACAAATTTTAAAAATAAAAAAATAGTAGAATGATGTAACAGAAATTGAAAGACTGTCGCATATAGTTACTTACGTTAGCAGCAACCTAGCTTGCAATAAATCAGATAAATAAAGATGTCAAGTTGCAGGTAAGGTTTAGTAAAACGCTTAAGTTAAAAGTTCTCATTCAAATTAAACCGAAAAAGTAGTTGATATTAAAGCTCTGCGTACACATATCATTTACACACGGCGAGTTACAAAAAAAAACAAAAAATGGTAAAAAACCTTTGTGAAAAATAAACCCAGCCCTTATTGAGCGATTTAAAACAAACTGGTGAAGAGATACACCAAATAAAAAGTTAGTTAAATGTTAACTATTAAGCCGTTTATGGCATTTGTATCCTGAGAGCTTTATGCGCTCTTATTATTTATGAGTAAATAATTTAAATACTAAATCATAGTTGTAATACGTCGAGTGTAGTTTCGGGAATGAAAGTATTCTGCTAGTGACGGTATCGACAAGGATTCGGTGAAGTGTGGATACGACCCAAGGATTCCCTTAGGTGTGGAGTATGCAAAAGAACCAACCACTACAACGTGTATTTACTCCCTGGTCTGCGCTTAAGTATGCGGAGCCGTGGTGTTGTTGTACATTAATAGGAAGGTTCTTAGTTACCTACTCCAGCACCCTCGAGAGTTATCCCAGTATCGTATATAACAAGTATAAGATGTCGAACACAACGTGCTAAAAGCATTAGTAGCAATCAGAATTAAAACAAATAGAAAAGAAACTCAAATACTCACAATGAATGTAGCCAGATTAACGTAAACGTCAATTTGTATTGGAAATTGTGTAGCCTACATTAAATAGTTTTTGGTGAGAATTTCACTTTAAAGAAGATGCTAAAACACCCACGTGTAACAACAAGAAAAGAGAAAATGTCCGCGGTGCGTCTCGAAAACTTGATCGAATTAAATTTCCACCAATGGCAAATTAGCAAAATACGACTTTTTGTCGCACCGTACTACTTGCGACACACGTTCTAAAGCGGCTTACGACCTACGTCCTCAATACAAGAAATAAAACCGTATCAAATTTTATATCGTTTTAAAACATCCTTTTCATAAACTGGCGGTCATTTTGCTACCGTTTTAGAATCTAGTTTACTTGTTGATTGATGTATACGTAAAGATGAATGTGACGCTTGTTTTAATTTTAGTATTAATATTGTTGTACACACGGAAGGCTTGCAGTAAGTAAACTGCAACAATACGTTTTGGTGGCAATAAACTTAAATAGTTGGCGTGTGAATGTTTTACTGTATAATTAAATATCTGGGTGCGCGTTAAATGGGAAACAGTCATTTGATATTCCTTGCGTATTAACGCAGATGAAACATAAGTGAGCGGGAATACTACAGAAAATGCAGAATAGACAAAATGCAACCTCACTAACACGACGACCAAAATAGGAACTAAATGAACAAGTAGACGTACCCATCAGACCCAGATGATCACGCAGACGCCCTCTAGTTAATTGGCTGTTTACCGTCAGTGTGTAGGGATATTAGGATGACATGTGTACTATTCGATGCTTAGATTTCTAACAGTTGAGTTTGTATTTATTAGTGTAATTAAATACGCTATTCTTCACTTTCGTAAATTTATCAATCGGACACTTGTGACGTTTGGTGGCAATCATGGACATAAGATCTGTGTGAGTAATTTTTGTTCTAAATAAATTTAGAAAACCTACATCAGTGACGAATATTTAAATAATACATTTTAAACTATCTAGAAATAACTAGTTTAATTAGGTTGGAAAGTTTCATCAATCAATATTTTATTAGAATTTATTGTGTTACCATATGGTAACACTTGACAATAATGGGTTCATAATTGATTTTCTCCCAGAACCAATGGACATAGTATTCGACAAAGAAAATGACGTAGCCGAGGTGTTTATTGATTCTGCAAAGTCAAATATACCTATAGATGTGGGTTAGGCTGATGAGGATTATAGAGGTTTAACTGCAGCCGTTAGTAGTTGAGTTTTTAGAGAGCGCAAGTCTAGTTGACATAAAATTTGCATTGTCAAACACAAACGTCGTGCGCGCGCCTTACTTAAAATTACCTCCATGTAACCTTTGCTCACTCTCCCGCTTGAGATAATGCCCCTATATAAGCGCGAGCGCAATGCCAAGAAGGCACTCTACTACTTGAGTTCTTAACTTAAAAATTTCTTAAGAACTCCTTCCAAATTAATTCCAAATCCCAAACCTCAAATCTAACACCGCCTAAAACTATCCGCCATTAACTAAAAAACCACTGCAAATGGTGATTTAATTTGGTACGGGCGGGGCAGTTACTAACTCAAAGACCACTGCAAATGGTAATTAAATTCGGTATGAGCGTGGCAGTTACTAACTTAAAGACCACTGCAAATGCTGATTAAATTCGGTACGAGCGTAGCACAAAATCCGTTTGTTCCCCGGAGAACCACCTAAAACAACCGCCGTTAACAATCCGTGTAGCCAGCACCTACTTACTCCGACCCCAAGCACTGTGGCTGATCTATTTGGTAGTAGCTGCTTTCCCGCCAAAACCGTTCTATTTGGAACTGGCCGCTTTGTATCACTAACCCCTCAAGGGTAGGTAATCTATTCGATAGCACTTTGTAGTGGGCGTGCTGGCAGACTCTGACTTATGCAAAGTATCACCGCCACAAACCCGTCGCCAACACCAAGCACAAAACTTCAAAGTTTTAACCAATAAACTTAAAAGCGGGTGTAAAAGACCGCCACTAATAATTAAAAACAACTTACCTGTTTCAGTGAGCTACTCGCACAGGACACAGAAAACTCCCGAATCCGCAACCCGAGCATTTTTTAGGTAGAAATTTCGTTGTGTAAAAGCGTGGAGATTCAACCGCCAACCGTATCAGCCAGGCGCTGTATTTCCACTGGACGTGTCTAAGCTGCTGCTGTTCCAGCCGCAACTGGCGAAGTATCCCCCGCATTAAAAATACGTTGTAAATAAATTTCCTTTACATATAATAACCACAAAATTTGTAAGTAACTGTAAATAGACGCTTAAAAGCGAACCCTGGGCATTCTTTCTTCACTTGAAGCTACCCGCGTGCTGAATATAAATTTTGTTACGTCACCTTGTACGCTCCAACTACAATTATACCCGGTAGTGAAAAGCATAAAAGGGTGCGCGTAATTATAAACATTTGTGACGCTTCTTTTTACTATTAATAGGGATACACGCGCGTCAACACCTACCGAAAATGGATAATAGCAATGAAATAATTGTTTTCAAAGTAAGGCCGTAAATGAGAGTAATTTACCAATCAATTTAATTATTTCCTGAAAACTTATTGCTATAGAATTGGTTCCTAACCACACTGTGGTCAAGGATTCCGTCGAAGATAACTGATAACCTCCAGTTTATCTTTTGGGGTTGTTTTGGCCATCCATATATGTACATTTAGTTTCTGTTACTCTACTAACTTCTTTAAAATACTAGCTTTTGTTTGTCCTGAGGTATTGCAGCTGCTGAACATGACTACATCTGATTGCAGTATACAAACAATGGAGCTAAGTTGAAACTATTGCATGTCTTCTTTATTAAATTTATATTTGACTCGTATTCGTATCTGTATTCAAACGTGAATTTAACAACCTAATTTTTTGCGCATTGTTATTTGATTAACGTAATTTGAAAGATCTTTCGAAAACTTGCTTAATGTAGATTGCGCTTTGTACTACTTTAGATTTCCTGTCGGGTACCGGTACCTTACGAAATTTTATTGCATTACCTTAACATTATTAATTACCAGACGTATTGGTGAGTAAACACTTGTGTAAAATTTAAATAGCTGGTTGTTAAAGAGATTACTAATTTATACTGCGTCTACGGCTATTGCCAGTGGCGTCAATATTGGGTGTGGTTAGTAACTATTTCAGGCGGTTTTACCAAAATTTTTAGAAAAACAAATCGTTTTATTTGGAAATTATCTTCATAATTGGTATTTTACTTTTACCTAAACCATATTTTATATATGTTGTTTTGAGGCCTAGTCGTTTTGTGTTTCGGAAATCCTACGTGCTCTAGAAGATTTACTGCACGTTCTACTAGGAAACGATCTATTATTTATCTCTTCAGTGTAACAGCCTTTGATCTAATTACTTGTAAATACACTCACGATCCCTCTCCGACTAGCAGAACTGCAGGCCAGATTTTCACCACTGACTAATTTTTATAATTTGATTACAAATAAACGGTAACCCATTCAACATTTGCAATTATGGGAGTATACCCTTGCAGATTCTTAATATGTTTGTTATTATGAGCCAGTTGTTATAACCTTGGCAATAAATTAATTCAATGTGCCGTCAGGGGGCAGGCATTTTTATTCGAAGTAAAAAAATTAAGCAAAAACATTAAACATTTGCAATTCTGGGATTGTACCCCTGCAGATTTTTTTTGTATTGGTAATTGTAAGCCAGTTTTTATAAGCCTGGCAACAAATTGCCCCAAAATTGGATGACAATTTTTAATCTAAGTGTCAAAATTGAACAAAAACATTTAGCATTTGCAGTTATGAGAGTGTACCCCACAGATCCTTTATATGTTGGTTATTGTCAGCCAGATGTTATATCCCTGGCAAGAAATTACCCCAACGTGCGGTCAGGGGGTAGCAATTTTTATTTCAAATGTAAAAATTGAGCAGAAACATTAAATATTTGCAATTATGGTAGTGTACCCCAGCAGATTCTTTATATGTTAGTCACTTTTAAGCTAGTTGTTATAACTTTGCCAACAAGTTACCCCAACGTGCCGTCAGGGGGTGGCAATTTTTATTCTAAATGTAAAAATTGAGCAGTAACATTATACATTTGCAATTATGAAATTGTACCCTTGCAGATATCTTATATATTGGTCATCGTAATCCAGTCTTTATAACCCTGGTAACAACTTAACCCAAAGTGCTTTTAGGAAGTGGCAATTTTTATTCTAAGTGTAAAAGTTGAGAAAAAAACATTTATTGCAATTATTATTTAAAATTTAATTGTATCCTAGCAGATTTTTATATACTGGACATTGTAAGCCAGTTTTAACAACCCTGTCAACAAATTACCCCAAAGTGCTTTCAGTGGTGGCAATTTCTATTCTGAGTAAAAAAATCAGCAAAAACGTTGAACATTCGAAACAAATTTTTTAAAAAATTTACAGATTGTACCCCGGCACTATATACATCTGCAAGGGTACAATGACAATTTTAAATTGTTTAATGTTTAGCTGTCTTTTAACGGCTTTGAGATACTTTGTTGCCAAAGCTATTAAACTAGCTTACAATAACCAATATATAAAAAAATACGCTTAATTATAGACTACACAAACATCTTTCTGCAAATAAAACCGCTTACAGATTATACGATTCTTAGTGTACAGCTCCCCGGGTAGGTGATAAAGTAATTTATCTTTTAGTTTCACAGAGAATCTAACAGCCAACCTCCCTGCTTAACACGTGTTGTCTATACTTGACGTGTGAACCATACTCTGAGTTATGTTTCCAGTACCGTTACCGCTATAAGTTAGGGTTATCATTGGTACAGAAGAACTACGCCGCTTCGTATATACAATTTACTCAGAAATATTGTTTTTTTTTATAATCGACTATCACGTGTATATAATTAGCGTGTTAACAGTAACCACTTGTTCTAAATTTAATATACTTCTTAAAAATTTAGTTTCTTCTCATCTTCGCTGTGGTTACCCAAGGCAAAAAATTTCGTACTTACGAAAATTTTAAGAAATTAACGCTTTCCCCAAGTCGAGGTTTTACAAATATATTGCACCTAAAATTATTGTTTTAGATTTAATTGATCTAATGGTAGTATTAGAACTACAACAATCTTTTAAATAAATGCTACCAGGTGTAGATTAAGTTGTGTAAATACTTTTTTATAAGTTGCAGAACTGGTAAATTAATGTAACATTATGTTTGCATTATTTTTCGTAAAATTACAAATAAAAACTATTTTTGGTCAAATAAACAATCAGATTTTTTTTTTTATAACTTAGTGATTGTTGTCTCTATCAAAATTTAATCAATAACATTATCTATCACTTGTAATAATTTCTTAGTAATTTCAATGTAGTCGTTATAAGTTACGTGACATCATAAACAAGTTTCCCCTAACTAACTGTCATTTTAGTCCAAATCACAACGGAATTAATTAAAGTCTACGCTTGGAGCCCCAAGAATTTGCGTAAAACTTAAATACCGTTTTAGGATTTAAACGCATCCGTTCGTTTTATAGCGAGACGAAACTCTTACCATCATTTAAAAATTTTTTCTTTGCGCTAAATTAAATGGAAAACGTATTTTTTCTGCACAATTTTATTTTCTAAGTGTTTTGTTTTTGTTTCAGGCACAAAGGATTTCTGAAAGATTGCCCGAACGGTCTTCTCACAGAACAAGTAAATAATTACATTTAGGATTTGAGATAGAAACTAAACGAAATTTATTTTCAGGGATTCATAAAAATTTATAAACAATTTTTTCCCACAAGGAGATCCTTCCAAATTTGCCTCGTTAGTATTTAGAGTATTTGATGAAAATAACGTAAGTACTTGAACACTTATTAGTAGTCTGTTTGTATACATTTATGCTTGTTATGATTATAAGAAAGTAAGGATCACAATGCGCCAATAATTTGAAAGTAAAATCACAAGTTACTACCGGATTATGACTTGCTCGGAATAACTTTATGAAAAACTTGGTCTGAAACTTTGATGTCGCAACTTTTACTTTAACACCACTTGCATAAAAAAAACTTTTATTTTTCTGAATGCGAACCCGGAAAACGTGGCACGTACGGAAAATTACAAAATTTAATTTCCACTTATAAATTTACCCGTTTCCTTTTTTCATCTCGTGACAAGCGAGTTAAACCGAAAAATGTCATCTTTGGTGAAAAACAAGAAGAATAGGTTGTCGTTTATACATTTTTTTTATTTACACAAAAAAAGCACCTCGTGCATTAGTAGAATTAATGTAGGCCTTGATAAATTGCGACGTCTATTTTTGCGTTTGAAACTGAAAAATTGAATTACGAAACAGGTGATTGATTGACTTTAAAAATAATAAATGCGTGTTTTGCATGTGAGCAATTTTAGCATTTTATTTGGTTTTTTCAAGTAGCTTACGTCCGGATCGAAGGACCAATTTTTGGCGTTTTATTGCACTGCGTGTTTTGCTTTGTGTGAGTTATGTGATCGTATTTATCTCTTCTTTCATTTTAAATCTGAACCTTAAATGTTATGGTTATATATTGTACTACCTGTTATAAATTTGAATATGTTCTACTTGGAATGTATAAAGTATGTACTTTATACCCTAACTCAGTTACGGTAAATAATTAATACAACGGTTCGATAGCGATACGTAGGCACTGATTGATTACAAAGTTTTAAAATAAAATCGGCAAACTAGAATCTTACATTTAAAAATGTAAGAATATTGTTATTAAACTTCTAATAATTGTATTTGTTTCTAATGCACAAAAATTTAGATTCTTTAAAAAAATTGAGAGTAGGTAAACTTGATCACTTGTTGAATATAAACCTCCAATCATCATTCCGCCCGGTTAACATTGACAAATTCCAGAAAGTGTCGCGTTAATCACTTAATTTGTATTACATCTCACTATCACTTTTTGACGCTTATTCATAATTAAATGTTTAAAGCCCAATATAGATGGATTATTTAAAAGATCTAGATTACATCTTCAATTATCTACAAAATCTTTGCTGAAAACTAGAAGAAGAAGAAGATAAACAGTTTACTTTAATTCGTCAATTTTTGTGATAATTTTGTAATTGTAATTGTAATCAGCGAAGACCTCTGATTTTTTCCATGTAGATTTAAATAAACTCATTGGTCGTAATTCTGATTAGAATCGTAGTCACGTTGTAATAGTAGTAAAATCAATTGATTATCTTTCTATTTAAAATACGAATTAATTGGAATTCTGATTGAAATTACTTTGTCATGTACTTTAGGTCTATGAAATCAATTGGTTTTCTTTCGATTAAAACTATTTAAACAAATTGGTCGCAATTTATAACCATTTATAATATTAGTAAAATCAATTGATTATTCTTACATTTAAAATACGAATTAATTGAAATTCTGATTCGAATCACTTATTCATGTACTTTGGATTCATGAAATCAATTGATTTTTCTTTCGATTAAAGGTATTTAAACAAATTGGTCGCAATTTAGATTAAACTGTTAGCCACTTAAATGATTAGTAAAATTAATTGATTTTATTTCTATTTAAAATACGAATTAATTGGAATTCTGGTTGGAGTCACTTTGTTATGTACTTTAGGTTAATGAAATTAATTGAATTTTTTTTCGATTAAAACTATTTGAACAAATTGGTTACAATTTTGATTAAACTGACAACCATTTATAATATTAGTAAAATTAATTGATTATTCTTTTATTTAAAATACGAATTAATTGGAATTCTGATTGGAATCACTTTGTCATGTACTTTAGGTAGGTCCACGAAATCAATTGATTTTTCTTTCGATTAAAAGTATTTAAACAAATTGGTAGCAATTTTGATTAAACTGACAGCCACTTATACTATTAGTGAAATTAATTGATTTTCCTTCCATTTAAAATACGAATTGAATTTTCTTTTGATTAAAACTATTTGAACAAATTGGTCGCAATTTAAAACTATTTATAATATTAGTAAAATCAATTGATTATTCTTACATTTAAAATACGAATTAATTGAAATTCTGATTCGAATCACTTATTCATGTACTTTGGATTCATGAAATCAATTGATTTTTCTTTCGATTAAAGGTATTTAAACAAATTGGTCGCAATTTTGATTAAACTGTTAGCCACTTAAATTAGTAGTAAAATTAATTGATTTTATTTCTATTTAAAATACGAATTAATTGGAATTCTGGTTGGAGTCACTTTGTTATGTACTTTTGGTTAATGAAATTCATTGAATTTTCTTTCGATTAAAACTATTTGAACAAATTGGTTACAATTTTGATTAAACTGACATCCATTTATAATATTAGTAAAATTAATTGATTATTCTTTTATTTAAAATACGAATTAATTGGAATTCTGATTGGAATCACTTTGTCATGTACTTTAGGTAGGTCCATGAAATCAATAGATTTTTCTTTCAATTAAAAGTATTTAAACAAATTGGTAGCAATTTTGATGAAACTGTTAGCCACTTATATTATTAGTAAAATTAATTACCATACTAATAAATAAATAAACAAAGTAGAACGAATTAATTTTCATTCTATTTAAAATACGAATTAATTGAAATTCTGATTTGAATCACTTATTCATGTACTTTGGATTCATGAAATCAATGGATTTTTCTTTCGATTAAAGGTATTTAAACAAATTGGTCGCAATTTTGATTGAACTGACAGCCACTTATACTATTAGTAAAATAAATTGAATTTTTTCCATTTAAAATACAAATTAATTGTAATTCTGATAGAAATCACTTTGTTACGTACTTTGGGTTCATGAAATCAATTGAGTATTTTTCCATTAAAACTATTTGAACAAATTGGTCGCAATTTTGATTGAACTGACAACCACTTCTAATATTAGTAAAATTAATTGATTTTTCTTTGCTTTAAAATATTAATTATTCGGAATTCTAATTGTAATCACTTTGACATGTACAATTACATTGGATCTATTAAATTAATTGATTTTCCTTTCGATTAAAAATATTTGAATTCGCAATTCTGATTGAACTGACAGTAACTTTGTCATATTTAGAAACAGAAGTTTAAAATTAATTGATTTTTTATGATGAAAATAAATTTGAATTGTAATCAAAAACAATTCATCATAGTCAGCTAATTTTAGTTCTGTAAAATTAATTAATTTTTCTTACAATTAATTCTGAATCAAGTTGGTCGCAAATTTAAAAGAAATTGTAGCCATTTGATCATAATCAGTTATTTTAAATTTTTTACACGCCCTCAGATTAGAATAACAACCGCATCGTCATATAGAGTCACCTTTGATTTCGATTAATTATTTTAATTTGAACTAACTGGTTGCAATTCTAATTGGAATCACAACCACTTTGCCCTATTTAGTTGTTTCTAATAAAATTACTTGAACTAATTGGTCGCAAAATTAATCTCATCTATTTTGTCATATTCAGTGAGTTGGTAGTTGAAATCAATTAATTTTTGTACAAAAATTATTTGACAGAAATTGGTTACAATTAATATACACATTTGTTTAGAGATCAATTAAATCTATTAATTATTTTTCTAATTGAAATAACTTGAACAAATCGGTCGTAATTCTGATTTAAACCATAACCAATTTTGACATACAAAGTGATTTTTGTTAAGTGAACACTATTAATTCATTTACCAAACAAATCAACTTGATGAGATCCCAATTTTGAAAGGAATTTTATTGACTTCGTCGTAATTAGTAAATTAGATCCTTCAAATTTAATTGATTTTTCTTGAAATAACTTAAACCAATTGAAGACAATTGCAATTCTTATTTATATCTAATTTTTCTTTTAATAAAAGGAGCAAATTATTTGCAATTTTATTGGAATTACAACAATTCAACATATTAAGAGATTTTAGATTCATAAAATTAATTAATTTTTCTTTCGATTATCTGAAAGTGATGAAAGTGGATTATTGGAAGAGGGCAGCTGGAATCTTTAGAAAAGAAATGGAAAGGAACAGAATAGAAGAAGTAGAAAAAAGAAACAACTTGTGTAGTATGGTCATGTCAAAAAAATGGACAACAACAGACTCCCGAAGAAGACAAAAAAACTACAGCCAACTGAAAGAAACAAAGTAGGACGACCAAGAAAATTAAGTAGAAAGTCCGAAGCAGGAGTGGAATATTCCTCAAGACGCATAATAAATAGACAAAAATAAAAAAAATATTAAACAGCAAAATACCCAGAGATTAAATATACGGAAAGAAGAAGAAGAAAAGCAACGTACAACAAGCGGCAACAAGGTATAATACTTTTAGTGAAATTAGAAAAAAGACAACTTCTATGGTATAGTCATGTCAAAAAAATAAACAACAACATACTCCTAAAAAAATCAAAGCAGTGGCAGCCAACTGAAAGAAGAAATGTATGACCAACAAAAGATTGGAGTGAGAAAATAAAAATTAGAACCAGAAGTATTCCCCAAAAATCTTGTATAAATAAAAAAAAATATTAAACGCCGGAAGACCCAGATAGAGATTAGGAACGTGCAACAAACGAAAACAGGGTATAATGTCTCTTGTGAAATTGAAACTTAACTCCTACTCACTTGCATTCAAAAATAGTCATTTTATGAATTTTAAGTGAAGTGATTTTGTTATTTCTCTAAAAAAATATTTACTGCCTTGTTGTCAAGAATAGGAATCTCGCGTTGTATCAGCCGTTGAAGCTTACGGTAGCCCTCTTTGGTTTGAGGTTCAATGCTTAAGACTTGAGGAATGACTTTAGTTTTTACATACTTAATATTTTGGTTGTTCATTATCTTGCTGAGGTGACTTCAGGGAAACTTGAAAATTTGTTTTTGGTAACAAAGGTAGTGAATTTGTACTTTTGGGTCTTCTTCGTTTTTTTAGGTGAATTGAAATTGTCATCGTAGATACTTACATATTTGTTGTTTGCTTAAGTCTTGAATTTACTGGGTTGGTTGTCTTGCCGGTTTTCAAAAACATTTAAGTTTTCCTCTAGTACAATGATCTTACCTAAACGATACTTTCACTGTTCCAATAAATGACAAAAGCCATTCATGGCAAATCGCTTCAAAATCGTCTTTAAAGCTCATACCGATTTTTTAAAAAGTGATCTTTTATTAAGTCGTCTAGATCTTTTATATAGTAATTAGCAGTCAAATAAAATAAAAAAATGTTAAAACCTTAGTCTTGGTGGCAGATCTTTACCCGGTGATTCTCTTGTGTATCCACTGTATGCTTTGGTGTTTTATTTCTGGATCATAACAATACAACAAAGATTTATCATTAGTTCTCTTCTTTCATTCTTCTCTTTCTTCCAAACACACATTTTCCAACATTCCCAAATTTCCACTCTGTTTGGTTTTGGTTCAGGTGTTAGCAGTCGGGAAATTTAGCGAACACAGACACAATAATTACGGCTGCAGGTTTTATTGGTACTGCTTACCGTAAGCAGTTTGTGCTTTTTAGTCCATCTACAAATTCTTTGTGCCATTGAAACAAGCTGATCTTGCCATTGTCGAATTCGATGTTTTAATCTTAAGGCCAAATTCAGAAAGTTTTCTAATTCTTCACTCACACTCAAGGGGTTGGTCACACCTACTCGGTTAGTGAGAGTCTACCTTGAGACTCTGGGAAATTACTTTACTACCTTGGTCGAAGGAAAACACCTTTTATGAAATGCCACTTGTGTTCATACTTTAGCTCAATCATAGTTTATCCATCTTCCTTCAAGAGAAGCAGGCAAAGTTGCTGAGAATGCATCAAATCCGAAACACGAGGTATATCAAGATTTTCTAAATGATTATATATTTGTCGCTTTTACAACTAAGACTTATGGACCATGCAGCGCTGCAACACATTCTTTTATGAATGATTTAGAAGCCTAATTAAAAGCCACATCCACTGGCAGCTGTTTAAAATTAGATATTTGTTAACAATATATTGCAATCCAGAAAGGCAACTTTTTTTAATTTAATGTCGTCTGCACACGACTATGTTTCAATAGTGTACATTTTTTAAAATATTTAGTGATTATATGAATAAATATTATTTTCATTTGAGTGTGGTTTAAACTTGACTTAAACCTCTCTAACCTTCCACTCATTAGTTAGAAACTTTTTAGTTACTCAATGCACTTCATTTGTTTCTGAATACCGTTTAGTTAGGTTAGGGTAAAATAAGTAGGGTATGAATGTGATTGGAGAATTAGGAATTTCTCTGAATTTGTTACAATATTGAAGGCGCGATATTTATATCTCAACTTTCGATCTCTGTCAAACGCGTCATATTTCACCAAATTTATCCTTTGTTATAATCACTTCTAGATATTTAAACTGATTCACTTGTTTCACATACCTGTTAAAAGTTAGAACATCGCATCGAAATTAACTACTATCAATTCTGTATTTTTAAGGTTAATTTTAAGATCCCATCTAGCATATGCTTGATATAGGCTACGGAGCATAAATTCTGTGGGGTTGACTTCTCAACTCCATCCCAATCAACACCCGCGTGCTACGCAAGAAATACGAAAATCGAAACATACGATTGCAAGTAAGCAAGCGCTGTCAGCATTTTATAACGGTTTTGCTTACTATACAAACTAACCTTCTTCGCACGTATAAAACAAAGAGGTACGACAACAGAAGACAGTTTTCAGAATAACAATCAGTTTACCATCAATTCAGTTTAGTTCGGTCCGCCGTTCATCAGTACGAGTATAGTCCAGTCAAATCATCAGTTGAAGTGTCGGCCCGCTTTAAATCTATCGGTCCAATTCAACCCGGCCTCGAACCTTCAGTTCGACACATCATACCACGATCAGGTATCGCCGCACCGTATATAGTACGCCAATTACCTACTATGTGATGATATACAACGTTTCTATTCATAAATGTAAATAGTATAGCTTGATTACGGTACGTCAAATAATAAACACTACAAAACCGACTCATCCAAATTCTTTCTCTGATTCAACCCGGCGTCTAGAGTATACACCTTAAACGCCTCAATTCTAAATCAAAAGCGTCCTGACCAATAACCAATTTGCTCAACAGCAAAACTTAAAGTAAACATAGTGTGTTCACCATTTTGTTTTACATACGCTTTGTTGTTTTATACAAGATTTTAATAATCTTCAATATTTCAAATTTTTCTAGGGCCTCTTAAAGTTTGCTTATTGTGTCGCAGGGCTTCTTCAAATTGACAAACGCTAGGTGGGTCTCTTTGCTTACACCTCGTGTTTCTCTGTTAGTTGCTGTATTACTTAGGTCTTTTTTCGAAACGGTCATATGATTATTTCCTTTATCGTCTATATCAAGGTTCTCGACGACTGTACTGTTATTGATGTAATATTGTTCTCTGTATTCAGCCAGTAGCGATTAATAATGAACTGTCTAGTCGTCTAATGATGTTGTTGGGTTTTATATTTTTTAGACATTTCTATTCTACTGTTGATTAAACTGGTCAAACCAAGCTGTCTATCTGTTAGCATTTTCTTTTTCAGGAGTTCTTTTTTTGTGTATTGTTTAGTATTTTACATTTTCTTCTGTTTGACTTATCAGCCACTTTGCGTTTTATTGTTTTTTCTATATCTTCGTTCCACCACATCTGATTTGAGTCCTTTTTAGGGTTTCCCAGTGTCATCATTGGTATCCTTTGGGTTATCTTCCTAGATTGTATTCTTAGCATATGGAAAAATTATTTTGAAAAATTTCACATAGTGAACTGAGCCACAATTGGTCTCCTTTTTACTCTTACATCGATTATTTTCAGTTGTGAGTTTTGTTCTACAATGATAATTGACTTTTAGTTCAATGATGGTTGGTGTATTCTCTTGTGTTTAAAGAATGTGTTACAAATTCTGAGTTCATACTGTTTTACATTTAAGTCGCATACCACAATTATTTGATGTTTTTTTTTCATTATACTACCATTTTTTTGTTCTGTTTGTTATGTCACCCACTTTTGACGTACCAATATTCAAGATCTGTTTTTGTTAACCATTTTGTTTTCTATTTTTACTGTCCTGCGTCCAAGGTTCTTGAGAGCTTGTCCCCAACTTTTAGGACTAGGCTGTTTCCCTTCTGATTGATTATTTAACAGAATTCACCCTTCCGTGTTAAGATTTTGTTGCCTCCTCGGCTATTCTTCTGTCCTTGAAATCTTAAACTTTAGTTTACTTGTTACACCTAGGCAGGGATCCTAACTGGGCGCTGTCAACCGGAGCCAGTTGATCCCAGAGTTAGATGATACACCTCTATAACTTCTCAATTTTCCCCGGCTTGTGAGATGCTGTAACGCCATTACATTCTTAGAATGTACTTAAAATGCAGCGGTTAAAGTTTAGATACGTACACTTTAAGGAGTCATGCGAATGTTTGCTTTTTGATTTATGTTTTGTTGTTTACCTTTGTTGAGATGCTTCTCAACTAAAAACACAATTAATAATGAATAAATAGGTTCTAGCTTATTTATTAAGGGAAAACAAGCAAAGCCTTTAAAGGAATAAAAACAAATTTTAACCAAAAACATAAATCTAATAATCAAGTCAAATTCAGCATTAAATCATTAAATAATAAACAAAACACATTGACATTCGTCTACTCCAGTAATGAAATGGACCTATAAACCACGGTATCAAATGAAAGATTAAATTTTCTTTCAATGAACTCAACACTATAAACGTAAAACGCGAGGATTCTTTACAAGCGTTAAAAACTTATTAAAGGTATTAAAATGTGAATTCTCAGCTCAACCGGCAACTTAAAATGATAAATATAATAAAGTCGCTAAAAAAACAACTACTGCACAACGTAAGGTACAACCAGTGCTTTTAAGGTAGGACAACGGATGCTGATAAGTGCGAACAAACTAATGCGATGAAACAAAGGTAACCAACCACGACTGCAATTAATTGCAAACAATTTAGGCAGACTTTAGTTTGTCAAAATTAACTTCAATGCACGAAAAGTTTGAAGGATTGTTAATATATCAAAGCACTTACTTGTGTTAATAAGAGACGTTGAATTTGTCGAGACCCAAATAGATAATTGGGCTGACCTTGATGCGTTGTGTAAACGGAATCAGATTGCTTGCATATCTAATCTGCACTTAGGATGATGTAATGCATACGGAATTTTCCATAGAACAAATTTTCTCACATAAATTAATAATTTGTTTGATATTCTAATTTTCGTAGACAGAAACGTAGAAATCAAACCCAAAAAAATGTATAACAAATATTATTTGATTTCGGAACGCACGTTTATTCTTCTGAATCAAACTTTTTTGAATGGAATGTACACAGTAAACCAATAACTTAGATAGATTTGCTATAAATCTAATTTATTAATTCAAACTTTGTTTTACTTAAAACGAAACAGATAAAACGTAAACGTATTCAGCAACGGCGTGGTCGTACCACCTCAATCGCCATTCTTATTCTTCGCGTGGAAAAAGTTACTCGTTTCCACGCATTGAATGCAAACTAGCCGGGAAAATGCGCGCTTTATTGAAATACAGTGACCGGCAAAGAGTTTGCAACAAATGGAAAAAATTTTTGTAATTGAGATATCCGAAAATTTCTTTTGGCAAATAAATTAAGCATATGGAATGACAAAAAAAAGCACTTTGACAAATGTCATGTGACCACTGTCATGACCGCAAATTAAAAAAATATTCCTTAAATATGTAAAAAAGTGAGGTTAGATGAGAAGATATTGAAAAATATCAGTTTACCGGCATTTTTTCCGGAAACATTGAGAAAACAAAATTGTTTGCGTTTGATTTGCATAAAACACAATAAAACCAACAAATAAATTTACAATCCAGTAATTTTTATTTACTAGTCCACCAATGGACGGTAAAGAACAAAAAACATTGTTTTTTTAAAACGGATTTTGGTGCAATGGCCTACAGAAAACAAAGGGTTGAAATTACAAATTGAAAATTATTTTAAAATAGTCCTAAAATGATCAATTCTTTCATTCTAAACCCAATTTAAACAATTTTTTACAATATTGCCTGGATAATAAGCTCATACAAAAACATACAAAAGATTTCCGGAAAAAATGCTGGAAAACTGATATTTTTGAAAAATCGTTATTTTTTTTTTTAAATTTGCATATAGACGGATAATCTAATTTTGAACAACTTTTCTTTTAGGCATTTTTCAATATCTTGTCATCTAACCTTACTTTTTACATATTTTGTAAATTTGCCGCCATGACAGTGGTCACATGACATTTGTCAAAATGTTTTTTTTTGTTATTCGATTTGCTAAATTCATTTGCCAAAAGAATTTTTTTTGCATCTCAATTACAAAAAAATTTCCCATTTGATGCAAACTCCTTGCCGGTCACTGTATAAGGTAGCGACCAAATTTTGGACCGCTACAAGGCAGAGCCTAGGTCCAATTCTAGGATTCAGGTTGGCTTCTAACCTACTACACTACAGCTCTACTTCTTAAGCAATAAGTGGTTGCGGGTAACGTGGGTGTTGGTATTGTTAGACAAAGTATTTAAATAAATAGAGAAATAATTTGGATTACAGTAGGTTGGGTTGAATTAACGTACGAAACGCGTTACGTGAAACGCCTAATTCTTTGACGTGTTGTAGGATACCTGGTACTCTACAGTGGTCACAAAACTGTTGACTTTATTTAAAAATATTCAGACAGGCGGATAGACTTACCAACATTAAGAAGTACATCTTAAGGACGAATGGTTATGTTCCTATTTTCAGGAGTCTGAGATGGCTTATGGTCACTAGTCGTAGTATTAAATACCTCATCAAGCGTAATGAAACTATCGCATTTTACTGCAATAAGTCAAAGGTTGAATTTTTAAATTTTGAACCAATAGAAACCGCACTTGTTACGGTATCGTTTAAGTAACATTTAACTGAATAAACATTTTTATGAATTTCTTTCATAGAAAAGCCGTTGTTAATAATTAAAGTTGATCCTTTATGAAATTCTTACAGTATTAAATTAATAACTTATCCGATAATTACCTTAACCACCAGACTTCACTTAACCTCTAAAGTAAGCTTTCAAAAATTATTTTCTAGAGGCAATTAAAATTAATTTATGAAACTTATATGTTACATGTACAGAAAAATGTTAATTATTGTTTTTAATTACGCACTCAATCAAGTAAATTATTGTTTTTAATTATTCTGTATCTCATTTACATTAAATATTTAAGCGATATTATCTAAGTACAAGACGTTTTATTGTTATAAGTGTACTTATGGGATTTTTTACTTTTCTGGACAATGTTCTTTCTCGATTATATAAACAAGCGTTCTTAAACTTTCACTCTATTTTACCGCTATGGAGGTTGAGTCGAAGTTACCCAGTGACGTTTGGAACGACGGTGTGAAATGGTTACTTGTTGTTGTAAAAGTAGTTTTGGATGGTTTGAGCGAATGGGCCGAACGACAAAACAAGTTTACCTTATTTTTAAGTACAGTTGTAGTCACCAGCTACATTTACATTTTGACGGGCCAGATTAGTTTCATCATGGACAAAGAAACCGATTTGAGTTCAGCTGCTGACGGCATCGCTGGTCTGATTGTGGTGATCGAAGTATGTTATCGTTTACATAATATGATGATTTGGTACCTATTATATTTTAGACTATTAGTCGGCGTGTGCTAAGCATAATTCTCGCCGAAAAGATTTCCAAAATCCTTTCGTCAATTTATTATGACTTCTGGCCGTCGAACATGGCAGGTTCAGAAATTCACAATTTGTTGTATAGGAGGAGTAGGCTCGTACTCATATCGGTTGGCATTTACACAATTTCAGCAATGTTCTGGGCCACTCAGTGCCTGACAGTACCTTTTCAAATTCATTCAACGCCTTTACGCTCTAAATTCCCATTTCCTTACTTAAAAAGTCCTTATTACGAAATGCTCTACGTTTGGCAAGGCGTGTTGAGCGCCGAATTGGCGATCAACATCTGCGGCTTCGACTTATTCTTCATCAGCATCATTTGGATTTGTGTCGCTCAATTTCGATTGCTGCGTGAGTACCTAAAAGTTAACTTTGTTAAAGTTGCAAAAAGTGGTTTTGTACGAGATGGTGAGAAAACAGAAGCTTGGAGTTTGATGTTAAAGTGCATTAAGCAGCATTCGCTTGTAATTCAGTAAGATGTATATTTTTTAATCAATACAATTTGCTACCGTCATGTTTGCAGGACCACTAAAGATATCGAATCGATGATGACCATCTTCATTTTATTACTGTACATTGGCACAGTCGGCACCGTATGTCTCTCCGGCTTTCTTTTGGTGACAAATTTAGTTTTAAACTATCTTACGTAGTTTTCAATTTATATTGTAGACGATTGTTCGCACGGAAATCGGACGACCTTTGACTTATTTTTGCGGACACATGGGACAAATATTTATGTACTGTTTTATAGGAAACGAGCTCATACGCGAGGTAGAAAATAGCGTTTGACGTTGTGGATGAATGATACACATTTTTGATTGTTAGAGCACGGCTTTATCCGATACGGTTTTTCAGTGCGGTTGGCACTTATCTGCTTACGAGAAAAGTTTGTACAAATCTATGGTGATGGTTATGGTGAGGTCTCAGCGTCCCATCACTATCACGGTTGGCGGATTCGGTGTTTTAAGTTTGGAAAGTTATATGAAGGTAATTTTATTTAATTTTAACAAAATTTACTAAAGGTTTAAGTTTTAGTTGTTAAAATTTTGTTTTTCGGTATACACGCTCTTGAATTCAATGATGGGTAAAAGAAGGAATTAATTTTTTTGATGCAGTTTGACGGAAGTTTGTGTAAGAATATATACAAAATATATTATGTTATGCAAATTAAATCAATATAAATATAAATAAAAATTTAATTTAACAAAATAGTTACTCAAGAAAAGATGTAGTTTGAAAGGTACCCACTTTCAGTCTGGATCACCAAACTTATTTTTTGACTAAAAAACAAAGATAATTTTGGTTCTTTGGTTACCGATTTAATCCTTTGACCAATGTCACTAGGAAAAAACACCAAGGAATTTTTTAGAAAATAAACAAAAAGTTGACCGAAAAATAAATTTGGATGACTATAAGAAGTAGCTAATGTATGAGAACAAGTTTCGTTCTAGATGAGAAATCTTCCTTCTGCCTAAGGGACGAAAGTAATGTCTTCAGGTTTCATGTCATTGTCCCTACATAGTCTATAGGCTGGATATAATTTTAGCTTTTTTAATCAGGTTTTATGCCATCGGCTCCACATAGTCTAACAGGTTCCAGCCCGTATATAATTTCAGTTTTTTTTGATCAGGGGTCTACCACCGACTCCGGTGACTTTTCTCACCGGTGAATTTCGTCACCAAAATGACGTCATCTCGGTGAGAAGTCGAAAAACGCTACTATTGACTGAAGTGACTTTATTTTTAATGAAATTTGACATTTAAAGTAAATTAAATCGAATTAAGAGATTAAGGCGGGCTGAAAGTAATAATATAATAACATAATCAATTCGAAACAGTTAATCTTTCTTCACTTTTATTAAATATCGAACAAAATTAAAAAATAAATGCTTTTTTTTGTGTTCTCTTCGGACCTTTACAATTAGTTACCTTAGTTCACTCAATAAACTGTTAAGTGTGTAATAAGTTGCATACGGCTTTGGGCAGAAGAACAAACAGTATACAGAAGATTGCCAAACAATCAGTTTATCAAACTCTTTCGGGTGTCCAAAGACCTTATATGCGTCCAAAAAGAAGACCCAGTGAATTGTCCATTTATATTCAAGTGACTAATAACAAATAATTTTGTCTGTTTTCAGTGGCGTAACGTTACTCAGCCGCCCCCCCCCCATGATTGTCCCCGGGCCCCATCACTCCTTCAGCACCTATCACCATACCCCTAATTACCCATCATCTTGTATCTCCTTTTATTCATTATCAACGTCAATTCTATAGGCTTACCTCAACCCTCAACTCAACCATTATTATTTTATATGACTGTCTAACAATTCATTTGTAGGTGAAACATAGTACCTATACTCCATTCACATATTAAAAAGCACATAAGTTGGCAGCAATTTCTATATTAATGTTCTGTGTCGATTTTTTAATTCAACGTTGCCGAGTCGATCCGCGCCCGTACTTCATTCTTTAGGATTTTCAATTTTGACAGTCGCAGTTCTTGTGATAATGACAACATTGTGCATCAATCTGACAAGAAAATAAATAACATAACCTAAAATTTTAGTATACAGAGTGGAATATGTCAAATTTCCATAGCCTCCCGGGTGCTTTTATAAAAGTGAACGGACTATACTCTATTTTGTAGAAACTAGTAGTCCAATAAACCAACTGCATTAATTTGAACCAAAAGAAAACAGGATATGACTGAAATACACAATAACGTTGGTTTTAATCAACTTTTAAAAATTGTTACAATGTATAATAGATACAAGATAACAAGATATAATAGATTTAAAAAATAGATATTTGTAAACAAAGACTTAGTTTTGTAAGACAGCGATGATCTGACGGTGGTTGATGGTCTGGTGCTACAACAATATCTTCTTCTGCCTTCTAGCTTTCTTAGCAGCAAATGCCCTTATAACTTCATCCAAATCCACCTTTTTGGCTCTTTTGTTCTCTATACTTAATAACGCGAGGCTGCTGAGTCTTTCTTGGGCCATGGTATTCCGTAAATAATTTTTGATGAGCTTTAACTTGGAGAACGATCGCTCCGCACTGGCGACTGTCACTGGTAAAGTCAGGAAAGAAGAAACGCTGTGCATAAGTCCGGGAAGCTAGACGTCATCCAATAATTGTCCAAAACAACAGTTCTGCTAGTTGCCGGATCGATGACAACTTCGCAATCTCTGGCCTTAGAGCTATTGTAAAGGCTTTCAATTGAGAACAAAGGTCAATACTTAAATCTTCTTCGTACTCATGTACAAGAATTTTCACTTGTTTGGTAATTTCTGCGTCTTCTTCTTGTAACAAAAACGCTGGAGACAACACTGAGAAGAGTTTGCTGACTTCAGACATTGCCTCAAATCTCAAGTTCAACTGATAAATTACTACGTCGAGAGTCGCGCAAAAACACACACTTTGAAGTTTCTTTCACTATCCAATAGTCGTTCATCTTGGCAAAGCTCGTCAAAGTGTTTTTAACTTTTCTATTTCTTTTTCATCAAACTCGGGGCTAACTCCCATTTCTCTGAAAGTGTAATGGCAGAGGCTTTTATTTCTTCAAAGTTATTTTTCATATTGATTAGTTTTTCTTCTGCTCTTCCTAACTGTGAAGCTGCCTGAAATAGATCATACCCTTCGTGTTGAAGGTTTTTGATACTACATTAATAGCTTCAAGGATGTTTGTTTGAATAACGACTTTAAAAACGAAAGAAAACTTCTCAAGCTGTTTCTTTAATCCCATCGCTTCGGCTCTTTCTTTGGGTTTTGTAGAAATAACAATTAGTTTAGCCAAAGCTTTCATGACATCTACATAGCAGTGGCTAAGCGATTTCAGTGAATCAATTCTTGAGGCCCATCTGGTGGGGCAAAGCTTCTTTAAAGATCGAGAAGACGAAGCGAGAAGGTCCCATCTTTTGCTGCTTTGACTAAAAAGACAAAGAGTTGTTCAAGGATTCCAAAAATGAAACATTTTCAGGGATACTGGTCATGGCATCATTTACTACCAAATTTAAATTGTGTGCCGCACAGTGCACAAATTTAGCAGTTCGCTGTTTTTCCAAAATTCTGGTTTTACTCCAGTGTAAGCTCCAGACATTGTAGCTGCGCCGTCATATCCCTGTCCTCTGCATTTAGTAAGTGGGATATTATTCTCTTGAAGACTAAGTAGAATTTCTTCTTCCAATCCACCTGCTGATTGATCTTCCACCACTTTGAACCCTAAGAAACTCTCATTTATCACCAATGATATAGGTTTGCCTGAGGCATCTTTAGGGATTGTCACATATCTAATTATCGTGGACAATTGGTCTTTCTTGGTGATGTCTAGAGTGGTATCGAGGATCATTGAATAAAACATTGCATCGTTGATATCTCCCACTAAATCGCTCTTAACCTTATCACCTAGAACCTGAATCAGTTCATTTTGTATGGTCGGGCTAAGGTACTTTTGCTTTGTATTTTCATTCAACAGTTCATGTAACACGGGATCATATTCTGCTAAAAGTTCCATTATTGCCAGAAAATTGCCACTGTTAGTTTTTCCTATCTGTTCTCGATGGCCTCTAAAGGCCAAGTTACATGACGCAAGAGTAAGTGTTACATTAACTATTCTATGTAACACTTTGTACCATTTGGTTGTCTCCTTTTCTATTTCGTTTATGAAACTAGTATCGATTGTTTTTGTTTTACCCAAAAATTAAGGGTGACACAAGCTTCTAAGTGAGAACTGCTATTTTCGTGCTCTTTGATTCTTTTCGCAATTCCTTCCCAGTACCTGACACCATTAACCCAGTTATTGTGGTAGTGAGGTGAGGATCTGTCAGCAAAAAGCCAGCATGGATGGCAGTACACGTAGTCTCCCATTAAAGAGTAACATAGCCAATCTCTCTGAATACACATGCCGGTCTTAGTCCTTATTTCATAATATGCTTTGGAAAAATGCCTATTTTTCTGTTTCAGGTCTTTTGGAAAAGGGCCCATGGGTTTGCATGGGCCATGTCGTACAATAAGCTGCTTTGTGAAGTCATCAACGTTTTCTGTGAAATGGGCCCGGTCTGTGGGAAAAATATTGTTTGAATTAAAACTAGTAACTGGCTCAATGTTACATTCTGTTTGTTCAGGCTCTTTAACCGGGCCTGATGGAATTTCCTTTATTTCAATATCTCGGCTTGTGCTACTGAAACTAGAACAAGGCAATACCTCAGAACTAGATGGATCTTCATCAGCAGAACGATCACAATTTTCATTGGGCTTTAGATCCAAGGTCAGTTTAGATGTTGAAGGTGATAAGTCGGAACTAGAAAAACGGTCACCAGCAGAATGATCAACATTTTCTTTGGGCTTCGGAGTGTCTGAAGTCAGATTGGATGTTGAAGGCCGTAAGAAAATGTCTATTTTGGTCATTTTAGACCGTTTCTCAATTTCTTCCACCTTCTTTTTCCTTTTTGCGCTCCACTTAGGTGTTTGTAGGGCTTCATCATTATAACTTTATACACGCACACTCAAAAGTCAATACGATAAAAGTTCACTTTACAAACGGCCGTCAAAATTAGAAAATCGACACTGACGCTGAGGCGCAACGCACATCATACAAGTGTCAGACGCTGCACTGCACTGAGAGGATGAGACTTGAGGGCTGAGTAGAAGATGTGGTGGGAGTGGGACGGGGAGTTGTGCAGTGCGAGGAGAGGGCGAGGGCCCGCTTCGGCACGGCGCGGCGCGCCAGCTAGCTCTCTTCTCTATACCTGTTGTCTCGTCACAGGGCAGACGCAAACGCAACCATTTGTCCAGATCGTACTGCCACCATACTCCTACTATAAATCGAGTTACATAATCACTCGCCTATACTAAACATTTTAACCAGGAAATAAATTACATAACCAGAAAATTATTTTTAATATCAATTGGTTCTTAACAAGATGAAGTAAAAATTAAATAAAAGGTTCAACACCCGGGCCCCAGACCCCCCCCCAATGGGGGTCTGGGGGAGTGTAAATTCGCCACTGTCTGTTTTTTTTAATTTATGTGTTCAAATTTTAAGTCTTAGCAGCACTGCGTTTTTTTTTGTAAATATTTTGAGTGTTTAGCATTCAGTTTTTTTAATAATTTTTTGTGTGTGATTTTTGATGTTTGAGAGGATAAACGTGGAGTTCTTCGTATAGCGAACTCTGCTGGTGAATAGACGGTTTTGGTTGAACCACAGGAACTGGGCATCAGAGATGGAGGATTGTTGAAGGAATATGGGGGACCCACAAATGTTACTTGTGGGGTGGGTATTTGCAACTTTTGTATTGCAGCTGGTGACAATGTTGCTGCAAAATTTTCTTCAAACTTGGCCAAGGGTTGAAAATTACCCAACCCGCCACTCGTTTTATGCCTCCCTGTTATTTGCAAAGGTTTCTTTTTTGGTTTGGCCACGTAAATCTTATCATGTCTGTTGAATTCAAATAAAAGATTATTTTAAAGTGTTCGTTATTTTAACTAATATACCTTATATTTTTTAATGAAATGAGACATAAATTAATAAGAATAATGCTTAAGTTATTGTCGTCAAATAAGAGTCGTCAATAAATTTTTGAAATGGTTGAAATGCTTTTATTTCACCTCGAAAAATTATTTTATTTTTGTCGAAATAATATATTAAGAAAACACAACCCAGTACCTACGCAATTCTCCCCTCAGTAATTGACTACCTTCAAGGACAATTACTCTACGTCCAGAGCAATGAGTTTAGCTAAAGGTCTTCGCAGTACGGTGTGAGTCTTGGTCAGTATGTCGACGATTCGTACTTGTCCATCTTTAGCTGGATAGGTCTGAGATACTCTCCACGTCTGCCAATTGTTACGTGGTACATTGGAATCAACGAGAACCACCACATCACTAACCTTAATAGGTCGGTTACGGAAATACCACTTGGAGCGTCTTATCAAATTAGGTACATACTCTTGTATCCATCTTCTCCAAAAATGGTCAACTAACCTCTGCGCTGCTCGCCAGGAAAACATTAGAGTTAAGTCTGCTTTTGCCGTGGCGTTACATGAAGCAGCAGCATACGACGGCCCTATTAGGAAGTGATTAGAAGTGATGGCTTCTGGATCCGTATGATCTGTCGATTTATGATTTCGTTTTTGTTTAAGTTTTCAAATTCTCTGTTTAATTCTTTTTCCGCTCCATGAAAGTTCAAGCCGTTGTCACAAAAAATCTTCGAAGAAAAGCCTCGTCTACAACCAAACTGTCTCAAAACATTTATAAACTCACTAGTACTTAAATTATAAGTTAATTAATTATAACTCTAAATGTATAGCTTTCGTAGCCATACAGGAAAAAATTACTCGGTATCTCTTTTCATAAGGTCTCTTTACTTTAACCTCTATTGGTCCAAAATAATCAAGACCGGTGTTGATAAATGGCCTTATAGTTGGTTCTAATCTACATGATAGAAGTTGCCCCATTAAAGAGATGTCAACTTTACTTTTTCTGATTTTCTTGTCCTAAATGATGAAATTGTTCATGATAATGTTGCATAAGTAGGGTAGTAATAGTATGTGTAGGTTCTAAAGCGTTAAAGTAAATAATTTGGAAGATGGATGTACTGTTTTTGAAATTTTTAATTGTCGTAAATCCTTTGGAAAAATGTCCCTTTGAATTTTTTGAAAGAGTAAAATCTCCGCCTCATTTAATTCGTCCACTTCTAAGGCTCCTACTATCTTGTTTTTGTTCGTAGAGTGTGAATAAATCTAAGAACGTAGGCAGTGGATCGAAGTAACCGATTCCATTTTGAAAATCTAACAGGTTGTGGAAGTACTTCTTCTAAATTACTGGTAGCTGTAGTTAAAAGAAGTACTTGGTCGTCTGTTCGTCGTACCTCATTTACGTCACTTTTGACTGGTAAGATATTGTCTGGTTCGATAGCCCAGTCGGATGAGGGTAAGTTTAAAAATGTCGGTGTTCTAATCCACTTAGAATTTTGCGTCTACACTGAAATTAGCTATTCGTTTGGTGGCTTTGTCGGCTACGTTATCCTTTGAAGGAACATAACGCCAGTCGGAGACATTAGTCAGTTCTTGTATTTCACCGATACGTTGAGACACAAAAACTTTAAAGCGTCTTACTTCAGATTGAATCCAATGGAGTACAGTGCATGCTTTACTCCAGTATGTGAAAGATGTTATTTTCAGATGCAGATTATGTTTTAAAACTTTACCTAATCTAGCTGCCATTAAAGCAGCTTGGAGTTCCAGACGTGGTATTGAAATAGGTTTCACCGGTGCTACTCGTGTCTTAGCACAGACGAAACTAACTTTCACGTTATAACTTGATTGAATTCTTAAATAAGCTACAGCCGCATAACACCTCTCTGAGGCATCGCATAGTATATGAATTTGTATGTTGCATTTGTCATAATTCAAAGTAAAGTATCCACGAGGAATTTGAAATTGGTACATTTGTTGTACATCTTTTAGCCAATTTGTCCAGGTATCAAATAGGCTTTTGGGAATTTTATTATGCCAACCAATCTGAGCTCTCCAAATGTCCTTTTCCTTGAACCAAAATCTTGGCTAAAAATCCAATAGGATTAAAAATTGACATGACTACCTTTAAAATGTCTCGTTTTGTTGGTCGTGTACTTAAAGTTAAAATGTCTGTCTTGACTTTGTGGAATTTAGTGTGGAATTGGAAAGTGTTTTTCTCTGGATTCCAAAATACCCCTAAGATTTTCTCGGAGTCCAAGTTTTGTTTTAGAGTTTTCATGCCTTCTGACACAAGACTCTGGTCGTCAATTACAGCCAATATTTTAGCAGAATTAGCTATCCAATTACATATAATTAATCTCCCTTGTTGGTGTACGTACATGATTTCTCGAATGAGCTGAATAGTTTTCCCTAAAGAGTCTGCTCCTCCCAGATAATTATCCATATAGTGTTGTTCGATAATGCATTTAGCGGCTTTTAAAAATTCCTTCTAGAAAGTCAGGGCATTACGATTTTTGGCTTCTTAGGCGCAAACTATGGCTCGCAGGTAGAACCAAAAAACACGACACCTATCTCATAAGTATCTGGTTCTCTATTTCGGTCCATTTCTCTCCATAAATCCCTTTGTGCACAACGATCCTCATTTTGTACTTTTAAAAACATTTCACTGATATCTGGCGTGGAAGCATATTTTTTAAAGTTCAACAAAATTGTAAAAAGAGAATTATATAAATCTGGTTCAGTAAGTAAATTATCATTTAAACTTATATTATGACTTTTCGCTGCCGCGTCAAATACAATTCTTAATTTTTTAGGCTTATTTGGATTTACAGTTCCAAAATGTGGTAGATACCATGTTCGCACTAGTCTTTTGAAGAGATAACTTTTGTATGTACCCCTTATTTTCTAAATCTACAAATTTTTCGCAATATATGTGCCCGTAATTTTTGTCTCTGTCCATTTTTCTTTCGGTACAGAGTAGTCGTTTGAATGCGTTTTCTTTACTTTCGGGTAAGACAGCATTAGTATTCTTCCACAAGAACCGTGTCTCATACTTGTTTCCTACTCGTTTCATGATTTCGTTAAGAATAGACTCGGCTCGTCTATCTTCGGGTGAAACAGATTTATTTCTTACACCCGGGACCTCATCTATTTTCCACATTTCCTTAACTAAACCGTGTAGGATGTCCAAGTCGTCTTTTGTGTCGTGTGGAAGGTCTGTATGAATGTCTTTGTTAACTATATTTATATGATGTACCCTATGTCTATTACAATTAGTATCGGATAAACTACCATGAACAACCCATCCCAATAAACTCTTACTTACTGCAGGACTATTCCAAGACCCTGATATTAATTTTCTGTTTACTAAAAGCAGCCAGTTATCTTGTCCGATAATGATTTTTGGTTGAGCATTGCTTATAGAAACAATTCTTTAACATCTACCGTTTGAGAAAGTAACGCAAGTTTAATAGTACGAACATGTCTCAGTTAAAACTTTGCCTTGTATTTATACCTCTTATTGTAAAACTAACCACTTCCGATTCAACTTCTTCTTGAATGAAGTCATTATCTGTCCACTGTATAGATAGTGGCTGTTTTGGACCGAAAAGATTAAGTTCTACACTAAGCTCTTTATCAATTAAACTGATAGTAAAAGCATTGTCTAACAAAGCATACGTTTCCACCTTGACTTGTCCGTGTTGAACTATAACAGGAATTATTTTTAAAAGAACGCATTATTATCGGATATGTGGTTGTAACGGACTCACCCCTAGAAGTACTAGGTTCACTCTCTACTAACTGGTTCTCAAATTTAACTGCCTGGCCATCATTTCCTCGTCTTTATGCAGTAATATATGATGTAATTTTTTACAACCTTTAGCACTACATGGACGTTTTCTACGACATGTCTGAATGTTGTGAAATGGCGTTAACAGGCAAAGCAGATTTTATTCTTTGTGACAAGGTTCCACCCATCATTCACTGAAAAACAATCAAATTTAGGACAAGATGTTAAATGATGATTTATCTGACATCCACAAATGCATTTTCTGACACTGTCATTCTTGCTAGTAGTCAGAGTTGTGCCATATTTAACATTTTTAGGGTTATATTTTTGATAATTTCTTTTCTCTGATTTGTCAAAATCTACGGTTTTAACATTATGTATTTGACATAATACTTTTGTTCTTTGATCCAACCAATTGGCAAATTCAGTTTGAATTTAGGATGAACTTTCAAAACATGTTCCGTCCATCTAACCCTATAAGAAATTGGAACTTTATTTAAAATTTCAGTTAAAAGCAATGGATTATAAAGATATTCTTCCTCCTGTAGTGATTGTACTGTAGCTACAAAATTTTTCACTTCGTCAGCAAAATTGATTATTTGATCAACTTGCTCATCTTTGAGGTTAGAATATTGTCTTAATTTGGTGACTAAGAGTGTAATAATTTGTTCAGGTCTACCATATCTAGATTGCAGTAGTTCTATAATTTTGTCTACATTTTGTGGCATAATCAGTAAAGATTGAGATAACCTTCGAGCATTACCTTGTAAGCATTTCTGCAATCTACATAAGTTTTCTACATTACTAAATTGACAAATTTTAGTAGAACTTCTATACTGATGTAAAAATTAGGCCACTCAATAGGATTACCATCAAAGGATGGTAAATCTTTTGGTAAAGATTGCCTGACTAAAAGTTTAGTTATTTGCGGAATAGTTATTGATTCTAGTGAAGGATTAACTAATTCTAATTTAAGATTATTGGTAGTTGGAGGCAAATTAATATCATCAGTTAAATCTACATACCGGTTTTTATCATTTTGGATGTTGTCCCATGGATTTGCTCCCTGTTCTACCCATTGTTCCACGTTTGGTCCTCTAGACTCACAAGTCGACAAAACAATAGACCGTTCTAACTTCTTTTCATCTTCTATTTCTGCTATTTTTAGGGCAAATTGTAAATCTAATAGTTCTTGTTCCTTTTTTAATTGTTCCTGTTCCATTTCCTTTGTCTTGATAGCATGCTGCATTTCTGCCAATCTTATTCTAAAAATTCGACTAGCTCCACTTCTCGTTGACGCTGCCAATTTTTTATCCTCTATTACTGTCACGATGGTGTTGGTCCTCAATCCCGACGTCTCTGCGGGGGAGATTGTCTTAGTCGTCGCTGCATCCAGTAGATTCTCACCACGTTCCAATACCTCAGACCTAGTAGCAGTTAATGTTCTCTGATTAACTTCTATTGGTACAATCGCTTGCGTCTTGAAAGATGATGGCTTAGCAGTGGAGATTGTCGTTGGCATCTCTGTTCCCTTTCCTGTTTCCATTCACTTCGTCTCAATGGCTCAGAGAATGTTTTACCATTCATACTACCTGACGTATGTTTTTCTCCGTGGACTGTATCTATAGGACTCTTCTGATCCGGCTCAAAATAAATACTAACAAAAGACAACCCAGTACCTACGCGATTAGAAGTGTTCCACATACATACTGACAAAATTAGACTTATTTCTTGAAAAAAACTAATTTTTCGAAACAAATTTATGGTTATGTTTGTTGACTGGGATAATGTTCTTTCCCATAAATAAATAATATTAGCAACAAAAATTTTTCAAATGGGGTAACAAAGACAAAATTACGTTTTTCCATGCTCTTCGATCTTTTGTGACCCTATAGTGCTATTTAAAGTTTCGGAAACATTTTGCCATAAGGATTTGCCGTCTTTTCTAGTAAAAGTAATAGAAAATTAATTTTGCGAGAATTGTATTAGAATGACTTCTTGTTCTTCAGAAATTTTCATTTTTATTTTTTACTTTTAAAGCGACAGCTTGAATTTAAAACCAACTGACGTTTTTATGACACTGTTACTAAGCAACAAGCATCAAGGTACAATGTTGCCAGATCTAACTCGTGACAAAACTTACCGGTGAGTTTTGTCATCTAACGCGGTGTCAATAGTAGCCCTTTCTAAAAATGAATGACTTTTCTCACCTGGTGACAAAACTCACCGAAGTCAGGTGGTAGACCCCAGGTCATTAAATAAAGAATGACAAAACAACCTGTTTCTTTGCTACAATTCAGCCCATGATTCCCATATTTGTCTCCACTAACTCCACATATGCATACTTAGATCGATAAATAGATATTTATTTCATCTTATAAACGAATGATGGATACATTAAAATGTATTGGTATGTATTATCTAATTATAAAAATTATTATTATTATTATTTTTATAATTAGATATTCATTGTTTTGTTTAACCTAACGGTTATAAAACTAGTTCAAAGTTTACATATTAAGAATAAAATTACAAACTAAAATATTAGAGTATGTCATTTATATAATGCAGGGTGATTTTTTTAAAGCGGTCATTCGAAAATTTTACATTTGCGATTGTAGAAAAAATCAGAAAAAATTAATGCCGACGTTATCGACAATTCCGAATCTAAGTAAAATATTTTCAATATGGCGGCCCTTCCGGATATTCTGGAAATCGATGTCAACTTTGTTAATTTAAATAGCAACCCCGCATTTTCAACGCGATTTTAAACATAAAACATGCTACATGTCGCCACTTATATGTCACAGTTTTTGACTTATGTTAATTGTTCCTCAATGTTTTGCAAATGCAATGGTGTATTCATTAATTAACTACTCCTCAACCATTTAAGATAAATACATAATTTTTTTTGTGTTTCTCCATAGTTCATGAAATTTTTTAAACTAGCGGGCATGTTTCTACAACATTTCCGATTTTTTAAAAATCGGAATGAGAAAATGTAAAAAACTCAATTTTTTTAAATGACACCTGTCAATTTTCTTAACCAAAATTGATGTAGAGTTGAATTTCAGTACAACTTTAGTAAGCATCTTTTATACTTACGACGAGTATTTTTTAAATTATTAAGGTTTTTATTATTCAAAATTATTATTTTTTTAAAATGTGCACCATTTTGGTTTAAACATTTTAAAATTCAATTGTTGGTGGCATTTCTTACTTTATTCCTATCCAACCTATTTATAACTGTCGTTATTTTTAATTGCAGGTCTTCCAGGTTTGTGGGTGAGGGTTCATAAATTAGATCTTTTACTCGCCCTCATAAATAAAAATCAAGAGATGTGAGATATGGCGATTTTGGAGGCCAAAGCCAAGGACCCTTATTACCCCACCATCTGCAATGAAATAAATTTTCCAATTTAAAATCTATAATACGTGTTGAATGTGTTGTAGCCCCATCCATTTGATACCAGAAACCTATCCAGGAAGTCCTCTACAATATCATTGAGAATAGCCAAGTATCTCGTTCCATTCAAATTTTCGTCATACATGTGTCAGACTAACCGATTATCCATGAGCAGACAAAACACATTAACAGAAAATTGTCTTTGGGTCTCAACTTCGAAAATTTGGTATGGATTTTCAGCAACCCAAAAATGTCGATTACTCCTGTTAAAAATCCCTTCTTAAGAAAATTTAGCTTCATCTGTCTAAATAATTCTTCGGCAAAAATGAACGTCTTCTTGAATTTTGCTCTTCGCAAATCCGAAGACGCCGCTCTTATGGATGCTCTTGGAAACGCACCCAAAATAGCCCAAAACGTTGATGTGGTTGTCTTCTGTCTCAGTAATAAATTTAATTCTTCGTTTTGGAGGATTCATATTTCCCAAAGCAAGGAATTTTGACTTTAATCTTGCACACTTTTGTTTGTTAATTCGTGGTAGACGTGGATATTTGATATTGAACTTGCAACATGTTCTCTCTGTAATCATTTGTCAATTGCCATGTATAACAAATAAATCAAAAATAACTGTATTCGTGTGCTAAATAAATAGATTCTTCACCTCTCTGCATCCTCAAAACCTTCCGAACTTTATCCATCCATTCGGTAGTTATTATGATACCGCAAACTTTGAGATACGATAGAGTACTACCGTTTCCCGCAAAGCTATTTGTTATAACGGCTTTATAACAAATCAGCGTTTTCCATTCGTTTTTGTTAAAGTAAGACATTGTCCCTTACCCATAAATTTAACGACGGGTTCGAATTGCAGTTCTCCGCTCAATCCCACTTTGATCCATTTGGTATAACTTTTGTTTAACGGATACATACATTCCGCATACAACCGAGCGTTACACCCTTTCATATTGTTTTTAATTTTATTAAACGATGGTGTGGGTGTGTTTTTTGTCAAAATATTATCACTTACACTATTTATCCCACAATCTTGCGCCGTATACGGTATTTGGTCGTTATTTCCTAACATATTGTCCCATTCGACAGAAGGCAGCAAATTAATGGTGTCTTGAACGGCATCTTCCATTTCTTTTAACATTGTAATAGGGTTATTTATATTTAAACTTGATAAAGGATTATTTAAATTTAAACATGTCGCTTCTGTCATCGAACTTTTAGGTACCATTTCGATTTCAGTTTTCATCGGCATTAATTTTTCACTTTTTCCGCTCATACTTCGCATCGAAGATGATTTTTATTGACCTTGAACTCTGCTTGTCACTATATATACAAAGTTACTATAAACATACGTTCCCACAAATAAACCTTACTTACTCGTTAAACTTTGACGATTCCACACCAATTTCAAGTTTTTCGCACAACAAACACAATTATAATGACACGTGCTGTAGAGTTCGTTACCTTTTATACCCAATTTAATAATAATTATTGTCTCGTTTATACTGACGTTTAACAGACGATTAAACCAGAATCAATACTGAATTCCTACTTCAAACCCATCCTTTTATACAATACAACGACAATCTTGAGACGGTATTTAAGGGTCAAAATTCTTACAACTATATATACCAAACAACACAGGTCAATAAAATGAATACTTTCAGACAGTAATTAATTGTAAACATCAGAATTCTTTTAACGATTATTATGGTCTGGTTTAAAATGTATACGATATCTATAGAATGCAGTACAGGTAAATGATACAGGTCAGTATGATGCATACGTTACGCCTGTTAAGACCACCAAGGATAACACGTACACTCAATAAAAGAAAAAAATGAGACAGTTGGGTCGGCAAAATTAAATGAGCATATCTACTTTAAGGATTAGTTTTACCTGACCATATCCATATTGTTTACAATTTAACAACGAACATTTGTCAATATGAACGTTTATTCTTTGCTGATTCATTCACATATCCTAAAGGCTTGTTTGCAATTTCAATAAATTTAGATAATACGATTTTTAGAATTGTTTTGTTTAAATTGCCGTCGTATGACATTTATAAATCCGTTACTCTTATTACTAAACAATTTTTTTCTATTATTATTAATTTATATTTATGCGATAAAGAAAGTGAAAAACGTAATAATGGGTATGACCTTGTTTCTGATTATACTCTTCACGTAATTGTCCCCAGGCATTCAAGCATTGCAGAGTATTGTTCAATTTTTGGAACAGTGGTAAAAAATAAAAAACAGCAGTTTTTTTAAATACCTACTAAAAAATTCATGTCAATGCAAATATTTTATGATCTGCAAAGAATATCGAACAGTTTGAATGCCCAATTTTCATAAGAACGAATTAAAAACAACATTTTTTTATTCGACAGGACGTTCTGAAACGCTAAAGTCGTTTAGAATCCTTAAAATTAGTTTGACGTTTTGTTTGACATTTTATTGAATACTAAAATATCCCGTTGACACAGGAGAAAAATTTTAAATTGTGACGTTAGAGAACTACAAACAAAATTTATACATAATAATATGATCTTCAAAAATATTTTATACAAATATCAGATAAAGACTTTTGAAAGAAAGAAAAATTATAGGAGACTTTTTAGAACTTTAATGGCCGGTTGCATCGACACAAATTAAATTTAACCTAAGTTAAAAACTTGGATACAATTGTTAAAACCATAGCAACGATTGTTTTAATCTGGATTAAATTTAACTTGTGTCGGTGTAATCGGTCAAAAATGTTCTACAATAGTGTTTAAATAATTTCAAACTACTGAACAATGTTACTTTGATGTTTCAATAAAGAAAACAATCAACTTTATTTTTAAGCATAGTCTTTACAATTATATATAGTATCCAGTTTCGAACAATGACGGCTGTGTGAATAGGAGCATTATCCTAGAAAGTGCATTAATGGTTGCAATTTTGGCGGATGTTTTAGCTATTATAATAATAGTCATTAAAAGTTAATCTTATGTTTCCTTATTTTGGTAACTTTTGTAAATACAATACAATGGATGTATTAGTCGATATAATTAGTTAAGTATGTTGTCACCAATACATACTTAATAACATTTCTTATTTCGAGGTATTATTACAATTGTGAGCAATTAGTAGCTCCTTAGAAGAGGGAGTAAAAATATAATAAATACAGACAGTAAACGTTAATTTTGTTCATTTTATTTTGATCGTTTTGAAAATGCCAGCACATTTACCAACCGACTTAAAAGTTCGAATTGTAGCAGAGTTGGGCAACGGCCTTAGTGTGCGTCAAGTAGCTCGTATGTTAAACGTCTCACATGCTACTGTGGGACGTGTGCGTATAAAGTGGGAACGAGAGCACACAGTACAGAGAGCAATTGGCAGTGGCAGAAGAAGAATTTCTACGCCGGCCCAAGATGAAGCGTTGATTGCGTATGTCGCCGAAAATCCATTTTCAACCTGTAGGAATGCTATACGAGAAACAGAATTTCCTGGATCCCTAGTTACTGCTGCAGCAAGGTTGAAAGAAAATGGGATAAAGAAATATACAGCTGCTTCCAAAGAAGCCCTAAGCGAGGCAAACAAGAGAAACCGCTTAGATTTCGCCAGACAATATGTGAACCAACCACTACAGTTTTGGAACAACGTCATTTTCAGTGATGAAAAAACCTTTAAAAGTTTTAACGATGGTCCAGTGAAAGTGTACCGAACTCAAAGAAATCGGTATGAGGCTGATTACATCAACACAAAAAAACGTAACGGCTATTTTTCTGTAAATGTGTGGGGATGGATAAGCTCTAGAGGCCCAGGAGTATGTTCGGTCATCGATATTATGGTGCCATCAGTTCAAAATCTCTATCCAGAGGAAGATTACATTTTTCAACATGTAAGTATTCTTATGTATAGAAAGGTTTGTTTACTGTTTATGTTTATTAACTTTTACCAAATAGGTTTTTTTTTAAATAGTTATTAAGTATATTTTGATTTTTGTTTGAATATATTATTAAACTCGTTTTCTTGATTTAAAATTATTATTTTGATTGATAAGTTTTTTTATTGTTTCTAGGATAATGCTCCTATTCACACAGCCGCCATTGTTCGAAACTGGGTACGGGAGAGCAATTTACGTGTGTTGCCCTGGCCAGCTAAAAGTCCAGATTTCAACATAATAGAAAATGTTTGGGGACGAATGGTGAATACAATTCAAGAACAGCAAGGAATAAACTTTATCCCACAAAATAGAAACGAATTAACAGCAGCGATTGAAAATGCCTGGGGACAATTGATGTGGATTATTTAAACCGTCTTGTAACATCAATACCCACTCGTTTGCAAGAATGTATCCAAAACCAAGGAGGCCACACCCATTATTAGTTTATCTCCTTCTTCATCTTCTCTACTTTTCTTATTATTTATTTACTGACTGTATATACTATATATAATTGTAAAGACTATGCTTAAAAATAGAATTGATTGTTTTCTTTATTGAAACATCAAAGTAACATTGTTCAGTAGTTTAAAATTATTTCACTCGCGTTTTGAAAAGACACTCGTGCTAAAAACGCCCAATTTACACAAGAACTCATTCAAAAACTACTATTGTCAGACTGTTCGATATTCTTTGCAGATCATAAAATATTTGCATTGACATGAATTTTTTACAAGTAATACCTAGTTATGTTATCAGATAAATAAGAATATAAACAGAAATTACAGGGGATACAAAATCAGAAAAATTATGTTGCCATATTTAATCCGTTTTCGAATGAGTATGCCCTAATTTGAATAGAAAATGTTGATTTACATGAATTTGTAAGTCAACACAGAAAACAATTCCTTAATTTAGAAATATTTTTTTCAATTTTCAGTAATAATAAATAGATATAAAACTAGATTATTTGCTAATGTCTCACATTTTTAATGATGATTGTTTAATATTGTCTTATGTTGTATTTAAAAAAACTGCTGTTTTTATTTTTTTACCACTGTTCCAAAAAATTGAACAATACTCTGCAATGCTTGAATGCCTGGGGACAATTACGTGAAGAGTATAATCAGAAACAAGGTCATACCCATTATTACGTTTTTCACTTTCTTTATCGCATAAATATAAATTAATAATAATAGAAAAAATTGTTTAGTAATAAGAGTAACGGATTTATAAATGTCATACGACGGCAATTTAAACAAAACAATTCTAAAAATCGTATTATCTAAATTTATTGAAATTGCAAACAAGCCTTTAGGATATGTGAATGAATCAGCAAAGAATAAACGTTCATATTGACAAATGTTCGTTGTTGAATTGTAAACAATATGGATATGGTCAGGTAAAACTAATCCTTAAAGTAGATATGCTCATTTAATTTTGCCGACCCAACTGTCTCATTTTTTCTTTTATTGAGTGTACAATGCATATACAATTGCCTCCTGCAACGCGTACGAAAGAACCTCCGCCTACAATTGCTTTGAGGAACTGTCAACCATTTGCCGGTTGAACAACCTCCGCCTACAATTGCCTTGAGGAACGCTTACCCATCTGCCAGTGACAGAACCTCCGCCTACAATTGCTTTGAGGAACTGTCGCCCATTTGCCAGTTAAGGAACCTCCTCCTTGACAAAGGAGGAGGTTCCTTAACTTTCGGCAAATATATCCTACTCATTTGGGTGAATTAAAATTAATTTCTATCACAAATTTCAAAAATTGCTTATTGACTAATAAATTATGACAACTGAGGTTTTTTTAATTCTTAAATAATAAAAATCTTAATAATTCAAAAAATACTGGTCATAAGTATAGAACATGCTTACAAAAGTTGTACTAAAATTCAATTCTACATTGATTTTCGTTAAGAAAATTGACGGTGCCATTTAAAAAAATTGAGTTTTTTACATTTTCTCATTCCGATTTTTAAAAAATTATAGTAGGCGGTAGGAGAATTGTAGAAACATGCGCGATAACTTTGTGAACTTTGGAAAAATACCAAAAAAATTTATTCATTTATCTTGAATTGTTGAGGAGTAACTAATTATTGAATACACCCTTACATTTGCAAAACATTGAAGAAAAATTGACATAAGTCAAAAACTATGACAGATAAGTGTCAATGTGACATTTTTTATCTTTAAAATCGCGTCGCGGATGTGAAAAAAAACTAAAAATGTGGGGTTGCCATTTAAATTATCAAAGTTGACATCTATTTTCGGAATTTTTGGAAGTGCTGCTATATTGAAAATATTTTACTTAGATTAGGAATGGTCGATAATGTCGGCATTAATTGTTTTCGATTTTTTCTACAATCATAAATGGAAAATTTTCTAATGACCGCCTTAAAAAATCACCCGTTATAAGATGTATATTAATGGAAAGTATATGTTACAGGGTTGCAATGATTAATTCCATAAAAAATTCTTCTATAGTGTAACATCCATTTTCATGTATTTTCTTCACTCTTCTTTTAAATTGAAGCGTATTCAGAGATTTAATAGTATTTGGGAGATAGTTGTATACGTTTATGGATTGGATCAGCAGTGGCGGCTCGTGGTCAATTATACTGGGAGGTCAAAAATTAATTTAAAAAATAGGCATACTTAAAAAATATAAATAACTCAAATGCACCGCAAAATTTTATACAATCTACAATTTTGTTCAAAATATAACGATTTTTCGAAACATTCTCATTAAAATCTCTAAGGAATTTTCTATAAGCATTGTCTAGCTGTGTACGAATATCAACATTTCCTACGGTTGCAAAATTTACCGAGCATTTCATGTGTTCTGCAGACGAAACATGTTTTTTATTTCCTCTTTTAAATGTTTTAAATGTCTGACACCGGATTTGGACTATAGCGAGTCTGACGAGTCTTTAGAAAATAATAAACAAACAAAACAGTAAAATACATTTGATACTTCACAACCACATATCCAGTTAGCTAAATCGTACATTACCTTGCGAAAGTTTCGATGAACATCTTTATTTTTGTCTTTGCTAGTTTGTCGTAAACTTAGTTCTGGCAAAGGACGACCATTTGCCTTGAACTCAACTAATTTTGTAAAATTAAGTTTTTTAGCACTTTTTAGTTGTTTAATTTTCTGCACTACCGACATTTTCTATTATAGCGCATGCACACGCGAATCAAAAATAGTATTTTTACAAAACAACACAACAACAGTAAAACATATCAATATAAATTCTTAAATTAATTTAAAACACGCAAAAATCAAATCAAAAATCGAGCCTAGTTGTACGCCCTATACGAAGTCAACATAAACTGCGGGATCCGGCTCATGACCCAAAGTTGATTATTGTTTCGGACGTTCGCGTTTATTCGGGCGCTGCACGTTTTTTGAGTTTTTCCGGGTAGATCTAATTCAATGAGGACAATTTGCACCGCCAGCCCAAGGTTGAAGAGAATGAATTACGAACGACGGCCGATAAATTTTAAGTTGTTGTACTTGCAACTTAATTACGTATTTTAATAAAACACGTAATAATTAATATTTTTTTATATATTGTCAAAAGTTTTGGGAGGTCATTGACCAAATGACCATATTGACAAGCCGTCACTGGGCCGATCAGGAACTGTTTTTCAATTTGTGCTAATTTTGTTTTAGGTCGTAGAATGTAGTGCTCAGATTGTCTTCTTTGATGACTATGCGCAATCATTGTTTAGAGTTGATTTTTATTTGCATGGACGTATGTTGCACAGGACGTAACGTAAAAAGTGTTGGTATGCGATATTTCTTTATAAGAGGTCTGCATGATTCACGTTGTTTGAAATTAAATAAACTATGAATGCAACGCTTCTGAACATAATATGCTGATAGGGCAGTTTCAACGCCAACATGCTCTCTTATGGTGCGTAAAATATAGTTATAAGTCAAAAGTTTGGGTACTAGTTTATCTATGTGGTTTTTTCAAGTTATGATGCAATCTAATTCTACTCCTAAAAATAGAACTGAATCGCTAAATACAATACCACCACATTCATGGACGTTGTATTGGAGATTGTGATCGCGCCATGTCTGATAATGGATGATTGCGGTGTTGTTCGAGTTGCATTTCTGTGGAACCATAGGCTGATTTCGTCAATTTCAGTTTTGACAGAACACTGAAGTTGGCCTATGTCTTTTTGAGATATAATGACTGAAGTATCATCAGCATATAAGACAGTGTCAAGGAGTATGTTGTCTGGAAGGTCATTTACAAACAGTATCCTAGTAGAACACAATCTCAGCGCTATATAGGCTTTACATTATTTGCCAACTTTGGCAATATTGGTCTTACATAGAGATGTGAACATTCACCAACTTTTTGCCAGTATTCTTTACAATAAATAACAATATCAGACGAACATTGTCTACCGACTTTGGTTTGCAATATTTACTCAGCATTGGGCCAACATTGTGATTTTATGTAGCTATATGGTCAACATACTTTAAAATATTGGCACAATATGAAAAAAACACATTAGAAATGTGCTACAAGGAAAGGAAGTTAAGATCATAATAGAAAACGGAAAAATAAGAAGAAAAAAACAAAAAGAGAAGAGAGAATAAAAAAAAAGAACTGGAGGAGGCCTTAAAAAAGTAAAGATAGGAAAATCAGGAAGCACAGATGATATGCAAGGGGAAGAGTGGAAATACACAGGGGAAAAATATTAGAAAAATATGGCAGGGAGAAGGATTTCCAGAAAAATAGAAGGAAGCAATTATTTGTCCAATATACAAGAAAGGGAATAGACAGGAAGTGAAAAACTACAGGAGGATTAGTTTAACAAACATTGGATATAAGATATACGCAGAAATAATAAAAGGAAGAATCGAAAAAAGATAGAAAGAAAAAAATAATTCCAGATTGGCAGACAGGTTTTAGGAAAGGAAGAAGGACATTTGATAACATATATATATATAATGAAACAATTAATAAATAAAGAGATAAAGAAGAAAGAAGACAAGGTATATGCAGTATTCTTGGATATAAAAGCTGCATTTGATAGAGTAGATAGAAAGATATTGTGGGAAATGATAAGGAAAAGTGAAATAAAAGAACAGATAATAGAAACAGTAGAAGAGATTTATAAAAGTCAAGGTAAAAGAGAAATTAGGAAAAGAGTTTTGGACGGAAAGAGGGTTGAAACAGGGTTGTCCGTTGAGTCCAATGCTATTTTCTATATATCTAAGAGATTTAGAGGAAGAAATGAGGAGAGATCAGGTTGGAGGAATAAAAATAGGAAAAAAAAATGTAATAACGCTTGCATATGCGGACGATACAGTAAAAAAGAAGAGATTAAGAAAGCATTAAAGACGTTCAGAAAATATTTAGAGAAGAAAAAATTAGAGCTAAACGTAGAAAATACCAAAATAATGATATGTAAGAAGAAAAAAGGAAGAGAGAAAAAAGAGCGATGGTGGTGGGGAGAAGAAGAAATAGAAAGAGTCGACAAATACAAATACTTAGGATACATGATAAGGTATGACAATAAAGACAGTGATCATATAAGAGAATTAAAGAAAAAAGAAAGTAATATAATGGGACAAGCGTGGGGTATGGGAGAAAAATTATTTGGCAAAGAAGTAGAGAAAAGAAAGGTGCTATTTGAGAAAATTGTTAAAAATGTTATGATGTACGGAGCGTAAATTTGGGGTTGGAAGGAATGGGAAAAACTAGTGAAGATACAATAAAGATTTTGGAGATGGACGCTAAGATTGCAGAGGGAAACACCAGGTTATTTAATAGAGAAAGAAATGAAAATAGAAAAAATAAGAATACAAGCAGGGAAAAGAGCAATAAGATTTGAGGAAAGGATGGAAGATAGAAAAGATAATGAAATTTCATATGAATGTTGGAAGGAAGTAAAATTGCGAAGAACAAAACATGGACAAAAAGAGAGAAGAGCATATTAGAGAAAAGGGGGTTACGCGACAGAAAAGATAAGAAGATTGAGGGATGAAGGAAGAAAGATGGAAGAAGAGATAACACAAAGGGACAAGGACAATCAAAAACAAGAAAGAGAAATGAAGATAAATGAATCAAAGTATAATGTAAAATATAAAGACATAATGGTGGAAGAGATACCAATATATATAACTGGAAGATTGGATATAAAAGAAAAAGTATGGTAGCCAGATATAGATTAGGAAATGAAGAAAGAGAAAATAAATATTGGAGAAAAGATAAAGAAAGAATGTGTAGATGTGTGGGGAAAATTGGAAGAATGTAGAGCACATGGTAGAAGTGTGTAGAGAATTAAGGAGAGAGAAAGTGAGAAGAGAAGTTCTGCTAGGAGAAAATGGAGAAGGCATAAAGTAGATGAAAAAAGTAGAAAACAGAAAAAGATGGATGGAAGAAAGGAAAGAAACATAATAAAAAACATATAACAGAGAGGTGTGGTTAAAAGACAGAAAAAGAAAATAAGTTATTATTTTGCAGAATTTGTTGTGTTAATTAATTTTTTTTTTAGTATTTAGTAAGATGTATATAAACCGAACCTATTTGTTAATTTTAAAGACAAATAAACTGATATTATTACATTTATTGGCACAATATTAGGCAAATGTTGCAATACTATGAAAATACGTTGAATTTAATGTATTGCAATATTGGCGCTAACATGGATGCCTATATATTGCATGAACTTAAAACAAAATTTCATAGTAATGTAATGTTGGCCCAATATGGATACCATCTTGCAAACTTATATTGACTGAATGCTGGATAAATATTGAAAAAAATATGGAATACCCACGTTGTGGTAATGATGGCAACATAATATTGAGAAATATTGGGGTAACATTGCCAAATTGGGTTGTCCTCAAATTGGTGGATAATATTACAAAACCATTTTTCTCATATTGGTATCCTTATAAAGGGCCAATATTAATATTCTGATATAGGGTCAAAATAATATAGTATCGCAATGTTATATTGAATAAATATTAGCAATCTATTATCACCAATATTCATTTGATTTTCATTTTACTTCAAAGTAAAATAATATTGAACAACCGATAAACTACCAACATTAGCCCAATGTAGGACTCTTCATATTTACCCAATATTTACAAACAAGTAGAGAATTTTATGTTGGTAAAATCTTGGCTATTGTAAATTTTTCAATTATTGCTTTTACAATGAAAAAACTGTAATTAGCCCAATATTGATGTTTTAAAAGTAAAACAATATTGAACAAAAATAAACTACCAACAATGAACCAATTTAGCCAATATTTACATAACAGGGAATTTTATGTTGGAAAATCTTAGCTATTCAAGTTTTTTCAATATCAGGTCTACATTGGTTAATCATAATTAGCACAATATTGACTCTTCAAGAAAAAACAATGTTGCACAACCAATACACTACAAAGGTTTGGCCAGTATCGCAGTTTTTAGTGTTCCCCAATTTTTTCTCAGTAACTGGGCTTTTCAAATATTTTGACATTATTGGCAGGAGGGCGATGTGACGGTAATTTTTTTAATTACTTTTGTCCTTTTTTTTGAAAATAGGTGCAACAATTGTTAATTTTAGTATCGAAGGAAATATCGCAGTAGAAAAGATCAAGTTTGTGATATGTCTGATTTAAATGACGATTTCTTCAGCAATGGCTTTTAAGAGTTTTACTGGTATGTTATCCACACCGGTTGTAAGGACGTCGAACTCTATGACAGAATAAAAAAATAGACTGTTTTGAAGCCTGTTTTTTGGTTTTACAGGTGTTTCAACTCTTTGAGTACTTACGTTTGAATACAAGCCATCTAGACATCTAGACAGAAAAAAAAAGCTACGTAGTTACCTCAGAGTCATGATCAACATAGTGCATTCTTGAAACTGTATTCTGTACTGCCATCAAGCACTAATTATCTTAAAAACATCTAATTTTTGGCTAATAAGTATAAAAACTAATCCATTCATCAAAAGCCCTAAAAAAGAAGGTAATTTGATCCTTGTTTCAGATGCATAGGTATATTTATATAACAAGATCCATGACGATGGTAACCGAAGACAGATGAACTAAAAGTCCATAACTTTGTGCAATTTTAACCTCATCACTTCCATTTTGGCATTGTAAGCTTGCTACAATCTAATGAGAGGTTCAATCTTTACATTGAGAATTATTTCCAAAGTGCCTTTAAAACGATTGTCTCATAAGATTTTAAATGCTTCTAAGGTAGAGTTGTACGTAGAAAATAGATTTACTTGGCGATTAATAGATTAATAATAGATTATACTTTAATAATAAAAGTTGTAACGGTTGTGGTTCACAAATAACGACGGCTCTAGAGGAACAACCTAAAAAACAAAGAGGATACGGATTGATGTAGCAGACTAAGTTCGTGGAGGATAAAATATTTATAATAGTTAAAACTGCAGCGTCCGGTTTTGTCGGAAAGTCGTAGAGGTTTCTAAAGAATTTAAAAAATATTAGACTGCTGTTTAACAAGGCGCCACCTGCTGGGTAAACGAAAAAAATAAAACCGACCAACAGGAGATTAACAAGTTTTACTTAAAACCTAATACGCTAAATCGAACACAAACCAGAGAGAAAGACAGACTATTTAATACAACAACAAACAAATCTTAAAGTACTAGGATAATATGACAAAAAACGAGAGACTGTCGCATATAGTTCCGTGCGTAAGCAGCAGCCTCGCTTAACAAGAAATAAAGCTCGCAATTAATGTGCCGGATTTCAGGTAAGCTTTAGTTATACCCAAATTAAAGTTAACGTTCCAATTGCGGATTGGCTACTAAGAAGGCTCTGCGTACACATACCACTTACACACGGCGATTTAAACTAACTTCAACTAGGATTAAAAGGGTAAGTACCTCCCCCAAACCTAAAAGACCTTTTGTTTGTGCGTCAACCACACTAAGTAAAGCGCCCGAGTCCGTATTGAGGTGGTTAATAAACGCTGGGTTGTGGAGAGCACACCGAATAAAAATTTACTTAAATACTAGAGATCAAGCCGTTTTATGTTATATGTATTTGAGCTTCATAAGCATTATCACTGAATAAGTTACTTAAATAATAAAACTTAGCTGTAATCTGTAGGATGCACTTCCGAGAATAAAAGCTCCTGCTAGCGACGGTATCGACAGTTTGGGACGTTAGGTAACCCCAGGATTTTTCTTAGGGGAGGTGTGCAAAGAAGAACAAAAATCGATAGGCTCCCTTAATAAAATTATGAAACATAACCAATTTCTGTAGACGTAGTATCCAGCGGTTGTGTGCAGCTTAACTAATGCAAAACCGTGGCGTGGTCTTTAATTGATAGGGAAGGTTCTTAATCAGCCCCTCCAGCACCCTCAAGAGTTATCCAGGTATAACACACAAATAGAACATACAGTCAACCCAACTTGGGTAAATTTAGCCGTATTTAAACTTAAACACCAATTTGAATTGGAAATGTTAAATCACATATTAATAATTTTTGTGGAAACTTCAAGATGTACGCCAAATCACCCGTACGTACGGAAAAAAAGATGTCCGCTGTTCGTCTAGGAAGCTCAACCGAATTTTAATTTTCACCAATAGAAAATTAGTACAATTTGCGCCAAATACGACTTATGTCGTAACATATTAATAACGACACACGTTTTAAAACGGCTTTCGACATACATCTTACATTCGAAAAATAAAACCGTAACAAAGTACTTTCACAGTCTTCAAATTTAAGCAAACTGAAGTCGATTCTTTCGTAAAAGAGCACCTAGTAGGAAAGCTTTGATTCATTAACTAACAATATACGTCTCAGGATTCCCTTCTAAGGTTTCATCGTTCAGTTACAAAACACAAAACTCGGATTTTAAATCATGAAGTATAGTTTGTAAAACAAGGCTAGACAGCATTGGGCCACAAGGATTGTTTTTTTGGGCATCAACTTTGATTGTGATAGAAGACATTCATAAGATAAAATTGATGGAAAAAAATTGCATTGTGGTAGGAAGGGATACTACTTCGGAGTTTAATCAATAACTTCTTGTTTCGTAAAAACGTTTTCTAGTAAATTTTAGGCATACTTTTTTTCTTATTCTTATTCAGATTTAGAAATGACCTCACTGCATACACCATAGCTGCTTTTAGTCCTAAAGCCAACTTGTTTAAGACAAAGGTAATCACTAGTTTTCGTTGCGACAACTGAACACAGTTTTGCAGCCAAACAACGGAATGTACTGTCAACTGTAATATGACGTATTTATTTAAAGCGTATAAATCTGTTTCATAGAAAAGGTTAGTTATATTTGGGTTGACGGATCCCGATAACATGAAATTGACTAATTTTGTCAAGGATTGGATAAACTGAGTACTACCTACACAAGCTGCTTTAGAAGTTACGTTTATTTTGGACAATTGTGTTGGTTAAAGTGTTACGGGTTTATTTACAAAAGTAAAACGTACAAAGGAAGCTTTTGTAGAAACGTGTGTCGTGTGTAACACTTTACAACGAAAGTTGAATTTGCCGCACATGTTGCGGTTTTTCCATTAGTTGATTGATTAATTCACGAAAAGTTTTTAAGATTACGATCGGACATTTTGCTACTTCCTTCTGTTGGTGTTTTCTACGTGCTTCGTGAAACTAAAATTTTACATGTAAATTATTAATGTGTGCTTTAATAATCCCAAATTAAATTGGTGTGTAAATGTAAATCCGACCGCATTCGCCGTAAGTACTTTTTTTCCATTTCTTTTGTTGTCTTGTGGTTGTCATAATTCTAATTACGACGTGTCTTGGACCTCATACTCTACTCGTGTATTACAATCTGCATAATTCCTGAGGATGCTTGAATGGCTATTTAAGAATCCTTTTCTATATAACTTGACGACTACCACGGTTTTGCCTACATTTAAGCTGCCAACGGCCGATAAACTCAACATGCTGAGTGGTCGTTTACGCTGCATACTTGCTGCTTCGAGGAAACATATCTGCCTTCCGTTCTTTGTCGTATACTTTTCCTAAGGGAAATCCTGAGGCTACCTATCTTCTGAAGCTGTCAAATACTGTCGTTAGCAAAAACCTTTCTTCTTGGAACTGCATACTATTTGCAGAATACAGCTAAGTTTACTGTTTAAGAAACCTATTCACTGTTCATGCGTATGAAGCTCACGTACATGTAACATTAAACGGTTTGAATTTCTAACATATAAGTAAATTTTAATTTGGGGTAGACTCCACCACCGACGTTTGGTTTTGTTTTTAACTAGCTCCATAAAGCTTGGGCGTTTTAGATAAAGTAAGTGAAACTAAAACAAAAGGTTTTTTGGGTTGACGGGAGCTACTTACCGTTCTATTCCCAGTTTAAGTTAGTTTTAAGTCACCGTGTGTACGTCAAGTTTTTTTAGTAACCAATCCGCAATTGGAACGTTAACTTTAATTTGGAGGGTAACAAGCAAAAGCTTAACTGAATTTTGACACATAGATTGCGAGATTTAATTAAATTGTTGTTGCTAACGCCCGTAAATCGTATGCGACAGTCTCTCTTACTTCTCACATATTCTTCTAGTACTGTAAGTTTTATTTGCTACATTTAATTGTCTATTTGTCTCTCTGATTTGTGTTTGTTTTAGCGTATTAGACTTTTAATAAAACTTATTGAATTCCTGTTGGTTGGTTCTATTTCTGTCTATTACCCAGCAGGTGGTGCCTCGTTATGCAACAGTTTATTTCTTTACAGTTCCTCAAGGACCTTCCCAACTCACCCATTAAGCCGGACACTGCTGTTCTAACTACTACAAAAAGTGGATTTTTCACAAGTTTAGTGAGCTACTTCGAGCCAAATAGTATTGTTCTTCTCTCTACGTTGTATCGCTAGAGCCGTCGCTTTCTTTTATTATTATTTGTGAACTACAACGGTTACAAAAGAATACCGGTGGTAGTTCATTAGTTGTCTTGTGGGCAAAGATACAAAAATTGTCTTGTTTTTTCGTTGAATGATGGCGTAACTTGCATATATAGGTCGTTTTCAATTCATCCTTCTTTTTTGATTTCTATTTTGAGTAAACTTAATATTTGTGTGTTTTTTGCATTCATATTTAATTTAGAGATTTTTTTTACTAACGTGACGTCCACATTTCCGCACCAGCATTATCTTCTAATCCGCTTGTTACTCCTACCTTTTTGAATTCCTCCATGTAGGTGTTTGAAATGACTGGGAACAAGAAAGAACCATTGGCTGCGTTTTAGCTTTGTTTAAGATAAACTAGTGGAGATAAAAATTAGGTTTGTGTGAATCGGAGTAGAAGTTCAGTACGACCTTTGTAAATTATTTAGTAAATATTTTGGATAAGAAATGCTCATACTTCAATGTAATTAATAAAAACAATTTTTTTGTAACTTTGGAAAAAAAGTAGTTGATTGGAAGAATAAGAAGTACAGATGTACGATACTTTATATCCGTTCTGCTGGTTTGCGGACGGTTTTATATCGCAGGTTATTTTAGCGCAGTGCTGGACATCAGTATATGCTGCGAAGCGTTGAAAGCTTCTGTGGAACAGCCACCAAACCAGGTATGTAATGCTTGGGACTTAACAAGATATCAGAGTATAAGATGAAAGCAGGCATCTATACAACGCCCAAATTCAAATCGGTTGAAGTTAGACAAAACTAGTTAGATGAAGGGTTACTTTATTGGCTTCCGAACGCAATAATTTTTTTTTAAGGTTTAGAGATTTTTTGATTAAACTCTTCTCTTTTGTTCTTAACAGAGAGGTGTGTTGGACTCCACCGGAAAGAAGTCCCAGCCGCCTACCAACTAAATCCTTTTTTTTAGGTCCTTTTGTTTTATATGTATCGGTACCGCCTTTCAAGCATATCATCGAGACATAATGGGTATTAAACGTTCTTTTCCTTTTTTTTTCTATCTCTGCCATTATTTTATTTACATATTGTTCAATCGCCTTCCAATTTTCTTCATTTTTAAGCATAATGTTAACGATGTTTTCTGGGTTGATTTCTCTTCCAAGTTGGGTTTCCAATGCCACTCTATTTTTCTCTACTTTGGGCATATAAAAAATGTATGATTTGCATCGTTTTCTTCTTTCAATACCAGCATTTGCTAGAATTCAGTTTTCCAATTTCTTGTAAATATTTTCCGAAACATCCGTGTCCAGTTAGTAATTCTGTGAGATGGTAGTGTGGCGTTTAGAATGTAAATATTCTAAACGTTGGGTCAAACCAGAGAAAGAATTAGAGTCATCGTTTTGTATTTAGATGCGTTTATTGACGTTTACTTACAGTTATCATGATGTAGTATTTACATAAATGAATAAAGTTGGCATAAGTTGTGGAACAAAGTAAGTTTGCGTACTATGTGCTGATGTGTGTGATACTTGATGCCGCGGTATCACATATCTGGCCCGAGATCGCCGTCCGGGTCAGATGGTAGCAACGCACACGTGCTGATCGCTGGTCGGCGTCGCAACTGGTCGACGATAGTTAAGTGTCGAATGAAACTAAACTTAACTGGTCTGATGAAACTTCGTCTTCTTGACATTTTTTTGTTATCGTACTCACTTCGTTTAATACGTACAAAGTAGGTTTGTTTGCTTTGTAAGCAAGGTCGTTAGAAATGCTTTCCGATTGTCAGCATTTTCTTAATTGCGTTTGTTGTGTTAATTACATGTTTAGATTCCGCGTTCCAATCGTAGCAATATGCTGATGTAGAAATGATCGTGTCTATTGCGATGGGGTTGAGACGGAAACCCTATAGAAGTTATAATTTAATTACTGTGAATAGGCATACAAGTTCATTGAGACCCAGGTCAATTTAGAAAATACACGGTCGCGTGTCTCAAGTGTTCCTTTGGGTGTACCCCAAGATTCTGTTTTTGGCCCGCTGTTATTCAATATTTTAGTCGCACCTATTCTTGTTTGTTATTGCTTACTGTATGAGGATAGCATGAAGATATTTCAGGTAATACGTGATATGTTTGATGCTTTTGTGTTTCAGAGAAAGCTTGATATTTTTAATAAATGGAGTCGGTCTATCCACTTAGATCTAAACGTTTCTAAATGCCACATCGTTTCTTATGCAAGAGCAAAGTCCTCAATTCTTTTGCGTTTTTAATTATGAGTGTCACGTTTAAATCGTTCTTGTTCTTTTCGGTCTATTGTTTCCTTTTACATAAAACTCTTGGTTTTATTATTAGAAATTTTTAAGCGCTGACTTACCTCGTTTACAGTACAGAATCCTCATTTGAACTTGACTGAGTATGCTTTCCGTGGTATAGAACCTTACGTATCAGGTTCATATCCACGCTCTAGAAAATATTCAGTGCAAATTCTTAATTTTTTTAGTTTATCACGTTGATGGGATTTACTGTCCCAAAGGTTTTCCGCCACATGATCTTTTGGCTAGATTTTACCTTTCTGATTTAAGTAGTCTTCGTGTGACCTCTTTTCTTCTCTTTCTGTATAAACTTAGCAGTTACATAAGTCGATCTTTTGATAATTATAGCCATCATAAGTGTTAGTAAAAATTAAAATCTTAAATCGCCTGCTGTAAAGTTTGCAAGAGTTTGTACAATAGCCATACACTGAGAATCATTCGACAACTGCTTTGTCCTTTTGAGAGTCTTCAGGAGTGAAAGAACTTGAGTGTAAGATTACTATTGTACAAATTATTATTATTATTATTACTATTCACTACCTTGTCGATTGTCCTAATTTGTTGGCCAAATTATCTTTTTCAGTTCATCGACCTGGGTTTCATTTTTCTACCACCTTTTACATACCCACTCTTAGTACGCGTGTGATGGAGTCATTTCCTATTTTCTCTGTATCCGGGAGTGTTTTGCATAATATCTGTATTATAGTATGTGTACTACTTACATCTAATTACTTTTACATTTATATTATTCGACTCGTTTTTAGTTTTGTATTTTGAGGTTCCTGCCCATAATTGGCTGTATTTAAATAAATAAATAAATTACTTTGGCTAAAAAACTTTCATTCTTTGGTGTAATAAAAAAAAACATTTTTTTAACATTAGGCAAAAAGTAGTTAATTGTACTAAAATTAGAAGAGAGAGAAATAACGAGAGGCGCTGATGAAACTCAGGAAAAACACATCTCCGCATCAGCGTTTTGTTCAAGTTTGTTTCTTACCCTTGTTTTTTCGAATTCCTCTATGTAGGGTTGTGACGTGACTAGGAACAAGGGGCATTGTCTTTGTCTAAAATAAAACTATTGGAGGTAAAAATTTAGTTTTTGTAAATAGAGTACAAGTTTATTCATTCATATTTTGGCTAGGAAATGTTTATCTCTTAGTATAATTAAAAAAAAAGTTTTTAGGCGACCCTAATAGAAAAGAGAATTATTAGTAAACATAAGTACTGAACTGAAAAGAAAGAAACTGTGAGACGTTAAGTGTTCTGTATTCCGATTTAATTTCAAAGTTATCTGTAAAATTAAATTGAGTTATTTAAAATTCGTTTGTGTACAAGCCGTATTTACAACCGGGTAATGGGGTCAGTCGATGCTTCTTTACCGAGTTACTTGATGGGTTGGTGGTTCCTATATCTATTTTATAGATCTCACTTATTTTATGCTTTGTTACATTGAAGCGAATGAGATGCAAGTTCGAATCCCGACACAGCCATTTTTTTTTAATGTTAAACTCTACCCCCAAACGTCGACATCTTTTGTAAATGGCTAAAGGTTACCACCAACCCGTCGTCGGTTAGAAATTTAAGCAATTTTATGATTAAAAGAATGTGGTGTTAGAATATTCTTAAAAATCGATCGTAAAACTATAAAGATGTTTACATAAAAAAAAACAGACAGAAATTTACTCGAATTTCTTGAGTCTTCAGTTACAACAAATCGATGCCCTAATACGTGTATAGCAGCAAAACAAACATTCATCCGAACTAAAACTTTTTCAACGCGTAATATGATAGTAAGCCCTTTACAAAAGCCAAAAGCACAAAATAAAGAGGAAAGGGTAAACTTAATCCTTTAAACCGATTTGTTTAATCGAAAAATAATACGGACTAAGTAGTAACATTTCTTATCAGAAATACAAACACATTTAGCTAGACAAATACAAATTTGCATAAAGTAAACAAGACTTTAAAATATAAATTTGGTTCGTCAAGTTTGAGTTTTGACCTAATTTAGTTGTTCGATGAAACGTTCGCTTTAATTAATAGAATGTAAATCTGCAAACTTAAATCTGAAAACTTTTCTTTTTTATCGCCGATTTTTTATTATGGAAAGTTGTTTTCCAGTTACATCGACAATGATTTACGAATTCCGCTTTCGAAATGACTTGCATATACATGTATGTTGCGACCCAAATTTTGAGCGAATGGAAATAGGATAAATAATGTCTTTTTTTACATAACGAATGTATATATGTTTTATTGCGTGCTTTCCCATTTCTTACTCATAGAAGGTTTTTGTGTTTTTCAAGAATAATCCGGCATTGGTTCTGATTATGTTTGATAAAAACATTCAATAAATGCAAAAGGTTCCACCGGCAGGTGTGAAAGCAATGTCGTCAGTTTTTTAGATTGTCATCGTTGACGGTCGTGTCAACATAAAACCTATTTTAAACACACACTTGATGATCCTAAACTAAGGCGTGTCTCACAATTGAAACAGGTCTTCTTTGTCGACATGGCCACCGATGATGATTGTAATGATAGTACGTCTCCCACCGTTTTCTACTTTTCCGTTTTCCAGCTACAAGTACAAGTAAGAAAATTTGGGTATAAATTCGGATGTTTCCCACAGTTTAAACACAACTTAAGAATCCTTCTTTCTTAGAAACTTCTCTGCTTTTCATAAACCTTTTAATTATTCTGACCTGATCTAATAACCGTTTACACCACCGTCTGAACTTGAATGGTCTTTTGATCTGAAAACCGTTTTACCTTATATAACCGGCTCTTAATTATAATATTTTGAAAAAATTTCCTTTATGTTATATTCTACATTTTTTCTTCAAAAAACTTAATTGGACCTTCTCGGATATATGAGTAAAACTAGGTTAATCAAAGATAGTTATTTAACGCCAACGTTCCACTCTAATTGGCGGATAAATAACAAGGTTTTATTTAAAAAGATATCACGATAGATAAAAAGAATTTACAAATAAATCTTATTGATCATTAACTTTAATTTTTTAACTAACCTAAAATGAAATAGTTTTACATTGATTAGTTTAAATAAAGTCGGTCAATAAAACTATAACTGACTTTATTCGTCACAACATAATTTGGACAAGGTAACTTACCAAACACAAATAGGAGTGTAAAGGGGTCCAACACAATTGTTAATCGCAAACGCGCTTTTTCAATAAAATAATTACCCAAGAAATATTTACTGCACAATGTCAAAAAAGCAATTTTTGGCAAAGTTTTCAAATTTGTTTACTTAAGTAAAACGATAGCATAAATACCTGATGTATCAAGCTAACGGTAACACCGGGCAACAGAAAATGAGAAATACCAGGCGAAGCTTGCACGTAAATTTGCGGGGTGTCGATCATACGGAATAATTTTTTTTGTAAAAAGATGACTAAGAAGCGTGTAGCGTGTAGCTACAAACTTTTTTTTTCTAAAATGCCACACTGACAGTTGTCATGAAAGAGCATAAAATACCTAGATAAACTTATGCAACATTGTGCCGTGAATACTTTAAAACCGCTTGGACAAACTTTGGATAAAATACTAAACTCGTAGACTTTTTGAAAACAACATACTTTTACGCAATGAAAATTACTTATGCTGGGTCCAGTGAAACATAGTAATTTCCCTTAATCTAACTTCAAACTCAACGAATTTTAATTTTCACACACTTGTTAAATTGTTGACGACTGGACAACTAATCCTAATCCACGTACCGATGCCAAAGCACTTCGGGCACAGAAAATTTTTAAAATATGTTATTGGTAATACATTATGTCAGGATAATATTTTTCACACAATTTAACAAGCAAACGCAAAAACTGTATGCAAAAGCGAACATATTAAGGCGCATTACAACAAAAATATCAACGAAGGGTACAGCTTGTAAGGAAGTTCTTGCTGAATATAAATCCGAGTTTTCGCAGTACTAATTTCACAGTCGCAAAAAAGGTTCAATTCTTTTACGAATATAACTTGCAATGTTGTGCTCGTATGAGCGATCCAACCTCAAAAATCAATTTAAGCTCGAATCGATTTTTTAAGAAAGGAATGGTTTTGATTAGATTGACGAAAATCAACAAGTTTCTAAAAGATACCTTTTATTCAAATTTTGATGCACCGATATTTTTGGTCTTACCCCGCAAATAGACTTAACTAACATTTTCGATTTATTGCATTGCAAAAGAAAAAAATTTTAATTTTTATTCGCGACCAATTCTCGCTCGAAAAAACGACGAAATGCTACGCTAGCGCACTCAGATTGCTCGGTATTTGGCCACCGATGATGATTATGTGATGGCGTTTCTACGATAATGAAGATATCGTTGCGTCATAAAATTAGCCCTTTCTTGACCAACTCTTTCGCCGTTTTCTACTTTTTCGTTTCCTCTCTACAAGTTCAGAAAAGGGTGATAAAATTTTAGTATAAATTCGGATGTTTTCTACAGTTTAAACACAACTTAAGAACTCTTCTTTTTTAGAGACTTCTCTCCTTTTCTTAAACTTTTTAATTATTCTGACTTGATCTAATAACCGTTGACCACTGCTTGAACTTGAATGCTCTTTTGATTTGAAACCGTTTTACCTTGCATAACCAGCTCTTAATTATAATCTTTTAAAAAAAATCTTCTTTATGTTATATTCTATAGTTTTTTTTCCAAAAACTTAATTTGACCTTATACGGAAATATAGAGTGAACTAGGTTAATTAAACACCTTGTTATTTATTTCGCCAATTAGCAGTCGAAACGTTAGCGACATAAATAACAAGGTGTTTATATAACCTAGTTTACTCTATATCTCGTAGAAAGTGTAATTAAGTTTTGGAAAAAAAAGTATAAAACTTAATTATAATGCTTAGTCAGTATAAGTATGGTCCGTTGATTAGTTTCGCTAAAATAAATTAATAAGGTATAGATTTTTTTTATAAAATTTTGCCGTAATACCGGAAATAACCATTAACGTTCTTATTTAACTAAAAACCTCAATTTTTTATTTGGATTTATCTAATCTAATTTTTAAAAATCGTTTCAAATTGTAACTACTTAGGCCGCTTTAATTTAAATGTAAATCCATTTAGTTTTAAAATGTTTAAAAATCATTCAACCTCTACTCTTCGAGCAGCATACTTCTCAGTAATTAATTTGTAGTTGCTCCATTAATGTTAATATTCTAAATAAATAATAGACATAAGTGTTAAAAACGGTACTATTTGTTACGTCACAAAACTTGAAAATCAAGTACGCAGCACAACGAACGCTTAAACTAGCTCAACGGCGAGGAAGTAGATTAAGAATTGTCTCTCACTTAAATTTAACGAAGACTAAAAGTCCTTAATTTGAGTCACAGTCGGGGTTGTCAGGCGCCACCCTAATCTTTTAATATTTATATCAAATGCTCACCAAACAAAAGGGAGAAACGTAAACACTTGAAGCAATAAAAGAATAAAATAATTACGACCGGTTTTCTATTAAGTTAAATTTTACACGGCTTATTCCACGGCGTTTTATCATTAAAACGTTTTTCCTCGCTAACATCAAAACAAACAAACATGCAAAACGGCCAAACTACCCCGGTACCAAGTGAGACAAAAATTTTGCACCGCGTTCCTAAGACTATTATTACAATATATTTGGTTCGAACATGCTGAACCGCCAAACAGAATTTAATACTCACAAAAAAAAATTACTCTAGACACTATATAATCTCAGTCAATCACGCGTACTCACATCGAAAGTCTCTTAACCCGAAAGTTTTCTAAAGTAATAGGCAGGGTACTTACAGTTGAGGGTGTCTACACAATGCGAAAATAATCCACTCGTCGAAAATAATCCACTCGTCGAAAATTAATCCACTTGCAAACAATAATTCACCAGGAACCATTTGGTATTAATCCGAAGATCTCGTATCTAATGCATTTTACGGTATTGCATTTTTCTAGTATCAAAACTTGCGTACTTAAGAGATAGTCTATCATCCGCAAAGCGGTTATTTTGATTACAGACTTAATCAAACGATATTCTTTTTGAGATAGCAAAACAAAATGCGACATGCGATGCTTAAATTCGAAGAAATCGAGTGTGAAAACTATTGAAGTAAGAGTTTATCAAAACCCTAATTCCGTGAACGTGACGATACGCAATTTCTACATCAACTGAATTAAAAAATATCAAATGATCAAAACAATATTTCGACAAACATGACCATGAACCACACGTGCATTGCAACATAACGAAATAATTTGAAATTATAGTATATTCCAATTCATAAAGCTCTTACAAACCAAAATCATTTGCAACAAGCAAACAATTTTTTAACAAAATAATTTAAAATATTCCAGGTTGTACTTTTACGTATTTTATAAAACAATAAATAATTAATTGTAAAAATCTGGTATATAAGTCTTATTCATTATTTATCTTACTTTGTAAAAATGGCTTCCTTTTGCAGTTTTTACGTTTGCCAAATTGACCACGTCCCGTGACAAACAATGACAGTTTTATGCTGACAATTATTCTTTAAAGAATATTTATAGATAACGATAAGAGTATTAAAATGAACATAGTTTACCAATGCAACAATAACCGCAGACCACGTACCAATAGAAAGAAAGCCAAACAGCAGGGGTTTGTAACGTACAAATTAAAATAATTTAGACCGAATTTGTAATTCTCGACAAGTGTAAATTAAAGGAGAAAGAGAAGAGAGATAAAAATTCATTAGGTTTATTTTGCTAAAACAACAATTACACAATTTGAACAAGAAAAGAAACACAAAGTGCAGCGGGCTGACGTAGCAATACTCGTTTTTTTTGGGCGCACTAAATTTACGACGCAGTAAGCAATAGGTTAATTTGCGTTTAAGTTCAACGGCGGGGCCAAGGTCAATTCATAACTGGTAAAATACAGTACCTTAGATAACTCTAGTAGATATCTACAAAAGCAGGTACAGAGCGGGTGTGGTTGGCGAAGCGGCTTGTACGGTTTCGAGTGTTAGGTGCCGTACTCTAATAACTCAAATTGTACACAGAAAAACTAAGTAGACATTTTGAAGTAAAGCCGTTGTGATAGTAATTGTGTTTCGTCCCAGTAGTCACAGTTTCTTCGTTGTCACGGAGTTAGTGAGAATGATTCTCTCCATAAACTTGTAACCGTAATTTTGTCTAAGAGAAAACAAGGAAAATGTCACCCACTACCGCCTAAATGCACGCGCCAAACTACTTATGGTAATCGAATGCGGAAAACGCATAAAATGTGCTAAAATATTAGACGGAAACAATGGGCATTGTTGCTATCAATAGTCATAACCTAAAAATAAAAGATCGATTACTACTGATGCCATAGAAAACAGTAGATTTAATTTACCTAAACGTCACCACAACGGAGCGCATGCGAACACCACGAAGATCAACACATCACATAGGCGGAAGTGACTAACAGATACCGTAAAATAAACTAAAGACCGTCATCTACCGGCCCCACAAGTAACTCCTGCAAAAATCACAATGAATTTGTGCGACGTACAAAAAAATCCTGTTACAGGTTGCTAAAAACCGCCCGGGGTGCACGTTCTTCGATATATAATCGTCTGCAAAGCAAGATGTAATAAATTGCCGTGGCATACATAGCATCGTGACACCTAGGTTTTCACCAGTCGTTTCGAAACCGTCAACAAAAGTACACACATGGGTTGTTAACAAAAACATCCTGCTGCAACTTCTTGGCATCGTCTCAATACAAACTACAAATGCTTCCGGCTTAATAACAACACCGCTTGCAAATTTAACAATTCTACGTTTAAAGCCGCATTGGTCGGTTATAGATAATTAAACAATCAATACCTACAGGAAAGCAACTAATGCTCTTAAGCAAGGATTTAATTGGAACTACCTTCACCCCCATTGCAAGTCCGGCCTGTCAGTTGTTTTCGTAGCCGTGTGTTACGTTATTATTTCTCGAATGCAGGACATATGTCGAAAGCCGTCTTAAAACGTGTGTCGCGAGTAACATGTTACGACGAAAGTCATATTTGGCGCGCATTTTGCTAATTTTCTATTGGTGAAAAATAAAATTACTTTTTTTACTTATTTATTTATGAAAAAAATCCAACTAAATTTCTTAGACCAACAGCGGACATCTTTTTTTTCCTTTTCGTACATGCGGGTGATTTGGCGTACTTCTTGAAGTTAAAATTTGCACAAAAATTATTAATGTGTGATTCAAGATTTGCGTTGCATTGACCTTATTTTCTCGTTGTGTGTTACACCTGGATAACTCTTGAAGGTGCTGGACTGGCGCATTAAGAACCTTCCCTATTAATTAAAGACTACGCATGGTTTTGCATTAGTTAAGCTGCAGACAACCGGTAGATACAACGTCTACAGGGGTTGGTTACGCTTCATAACTTTATCGAGGGAAACTATCACTTTCCGTTTGTTTTCGCACATCTCCCCTAAGAGGAATCCTAGGATTATTTAACTTCCTGAACTGCCGATACCGTCGCTAGCAGAAAACCTTCATTCTCGGAACTGCATCTTACCGATTACAGCTAAGTTTTAGTATTTAAGCAACTTATTCAGTAATAATGCTTATAAAGCTCAAGTACATATGACATAGAACGGCTTGATGTCTAATATTTAAGTAAATTTTTATTTGGTGTACGCTCCACAACTGAACGTTTGTTTTAAGTTTAATACGAGCTTGGGCGCTTTACTTAGAGCAATTTAAATCGCCGTGTGTAAGTGATATATGCACGCAGAGCTTTCTTAGTAGTCAATCCTCAATTGGAATGATAACATTAACTTGGGTGTAACTAAAAGCTTACCTGAAATTCGACAAATTAATTGCGAGCTGTATCCGACAGTCTTTCTATTTCTGTTACATTCTCTAGTATTTTAAGATTTGTTTGTTGTATTGATTTGTCTGGTTTTTTCTTTGGTTTGTGTTCGATTTAGCGTATTAAACTTTAAGTAAAACCTGTTGATTTTTTGTTGGTTGGTTTCATTTCTTTCTTTTACCCAGACAGCAGTCAAATTTCTTAGGATTCCCCCACTCTCCGACGAAGCCGGACGCTGCTGCTCTAACTAGTATAAATACTTTATCCTTCTTTTTGTTATTTTGTAAACCACAACCGTTACACGTGTCAACGTTGCCGTTCCAAAACTATATACCAAAACCGTGGGTTGAATAAAACTACAACGCATCTTGTATATTTTTAATCGTTACCAATGTTTTTTTTTAATTATTTTGTACATAATATATTTTAATCTACCGTTGTTAAACACTCTTAGTGTGCTAATTTTAAACTATTTTTACGTTACTTTTTTCTACGTAGCTACCTAATGCTATTAAAATAATGTAAATTTTGTATCTGGGGAAATATCGAGAAACTGACGTTTTCACAGGTTGAGGTTTTACATGATAATCGAAAAATATTACAAACCTACTGAGTACAACGTGAAAAATAAAGAAATATTGTTACCAGTTTTCGATTGTCTATGTATGAAAGTTAAAGCAGACTTTTAAAGTAGTTAACGGCGCATTTTGACGCACCAGATTAAATAAGGCGTCACCCGCTAGCCTGCAGTAGAGAAACTAAAATCACAATAAACTGGTTGACAAAATGTAATTAAAATAAAATACGTTTTACCTTGTATTAGTAGAACAGAATGACATAGTTTGAGTAATATTGATGTAACGTATACCGCACAGTTATACCGGCTGTTCACTTGGATATTTTTATTCTCTTATGGCCTTCTGATAGAAGGTTGCTGAATTACAATGCCAGACCCTACACTGCTGTTCAGATTCAAAATCTAATTAGATATTTTGGATGAAAACCGATTAACATCCACGGGATTCCAGACTTGACATCAAGCAATTTTTACTTGATTCTCTACCTAAATGAGTTTCTTCGCAGCAAGCGCTTCGCCACAGATGAAGAGGTGAAAGAAGCAGTTATAGACTTGTTATCCTCAAACGCGCAGACTTTTATGACTTAGGCATACAAAAACTTGTAGATCTTTATGACAAATGTGCCAACAAAAATGAAAATTATATAAAAAATAGAACAAAGTAAAAAAATTGCAAAATCTGTCATGGTTTAATATCTCATAAGAAATCAACACCACTTTCAAAACCTTTGTAATTATCTATTTATAATTTTGAGTTGTTGTGAAGTTTCATTTTAGATAATGGAATAAACGGGGTCCTTGAATATTAATAAATTGGGGACCCCTACATGATATAATGAGTAGCAATTCAAATTTACATCATAGAAGATACAATTAATGCTAGAAATGTTAACAGAATGTCAGGAGACTAATCCTGTCGTAGGTTTTGGTAAGTCAAATCTTAGTTTAAGATAACCAATATCTCACAACACTTAGTATAATTTCTTGGGGCGGTCATCGACAGTAGTATTTTATCAGGAGTTGCGTCGGCGATATTATAATACAACTACCTCCTGATAATCTCTATCAAAATTTGAAATCTAGAGTCATTGTCTTCGCAACTTGTTAGACAGATCAAAGAACAGGGAAAACATAATGTAAACGACATCTTGACGATAGAAGGGATAAAATGCAACAAACTTAGTAAAGAAGCATTAAGAACTATAATCCTGGTCGTGGTAAATAGGATGTTGTTATATTCATATTTTATTTCTTACAACAATTTGTTCGAAAATAGTAATAATAAATAAATATCCAAAATAACGAAAAATTTATCAGGTTTTTCCAATTGTATAAAATACAAGTATGGTTTTGGATAATGCAAAAAAGTATTTAAAGAATCGGTTATTCCATACGATTTTTGCGACCCTTATTATAATAGGTTGTTAAGGTTATCAACCCAAGAATAATCTGAGCTCCAAAATTAATCCCAAATATCATGTGTATGTATACACATGTATAATGATCAATAATAGCAAATCTAGTCAAAATTTACCTTAATAAAATTCTTGTAGAAAGAAAAATTAATTTTCCGTACTAATTTTTTTGATTTTTGATGAATTCGACTTTCCTATACTTCAATTTGATGGGGTTAGTCACTTAACTGTTTGACTTGTTAATTAATTATTTATAACAATATTAGCAAACAACGCAAGCAGCAACGACGCAAGCAGCAACAACAATAGCTGAAATTAATATTATTTTGTTTAATTTATTATTTTATATTTACAATAATTTTATTTTATTTATAGAAAATTTATCTTCAATGTTTTTTACATATCCATTCCGAAAATACACAACACAAATTGTTAACTGTCCATCATCAAATTTCAATTTTAATTGACCAACTCTAATTATTGTTTACATGTTCACTTTTTTGCTTTCAATTGCCGATTCTGATTTTTAAAATATTCAATATTTTCTTTTTCCCTTCACACAATTTTTTAAGTGTATTCGTACAATAACATTCTTTAGTGCATTTCACATCTGTACTACTAATATAATTTTTACGCGACTATCAATTGTTCTTTGTACATAATCTAAATCAAATTCATTTTCTTAAATAAAATGTAGATTGGTTTTAAAAATCATATCTAAATTACATTACTTTACTGAATAGACAATTTGAATAAACATATATTATCAATTTTATATTAACAAAATTTTGATTTAAATGCATCTTTACTCCCCTCTATTTTTAATTTAAAGAATTAACTGTCAAATACTGATTTATTTTAGGTAAAAGAATGTTATGCTTTTACTAAGGAGTTTGATGAGGGATTCTAATTCAAAGACATTCAAGTTCCTTCTTACCGACGTTTTGGTTGCTAGTAGGTGCAACGTTTTTTTAAGGTATCAAAGCATTAAGAGATAATGACGGGTACTCAAATGTCTTTGAATTAGAATCTTTCGGTACACTCTTTAGTGAAAGCCTAACATCTTTTTAGGAAACTACCTAGAATAACTATAATTTAAGGATAATATAATTTACTTATTTCATCAATAATATTTGTTTATCCTTTTACTTTTCATTACTTTATTATTTTATTAAAAAGAATATAATTGTTATCGATTAATGATTCTAGTTTCATTTATTGAGCAAGTGAACGTGCTGCACTTAACTTTCAACAATATTTTTGCTGATCAACTTACAAAAACGATTGAATTAAAATTTAAATTGCAACATATTTACGTTTTCAAACCAAATACATAGGTGTATTAAAATACCTTTATAATCCCAGGATTAAGCGAAAACCGTCCGAATCCAAATGACATCAACTTTGAATTCCCACAAAGCTATATTTGATTATCAATCATACTTTATTGATTACATTACAGATAAAATATCGTTTTGTTTTCAAAACAATTTAAATTATATACGAATCTAAACCGATTTGTTATACGCAACTAAAGCAAATAGTTTGTGATTCACACAATAGGTTTAATTTACATTGAAAATAACACTAATTGATTTTAATCCGAAATTTAATACAGTGGATTTCAATATTTGATGTTGCGACCGATGTGTTTGATAAACAAATTTGCATAAGTTCGATTTTGCAATAGGGTGGCATTATTAGAATTTGAAAGGGTCTGGCTTTTAATCAACGGTGGTTGATTTTCGACTTTAAACTTAATAAAAATAAATAAACATTCAAATTAAAGGTAAATCTTTTTTACGAAATAAAATAATATTTTTATCTTAAATCGATTTTCGACGCTATCGACAATAGAATTTTTTCTTTAGAAATTAAAAGTTTCATAGGGTTGATTAAATCTGTAATTGGACGTAATTCATTCAACAAAAGCACACACTTCGTTCCATAACTTAAGTGTTACCTTAAATATCTACAGTGTGTGTTTATACAACAACAGATACAATTAACCAATTTAGTTCAGTCAAACGTAACTATTTGTAGTACAAACTTTGGTCGTCATGAGACAAGACACATTTTAGTAATCACAAAAATACTTATTTATTTTAAAGTAGGGTGATTTATTTTCTATTTGCATTTTATTATTTTTATTTTTAAAGTAAATAATAAAATCAAAGCATTCTACTTTGGAAAGACTGTTACTTGTTCTAAGTCTTTCTAACTTTAAAGCGAAACGTTAATGTTAAAAACAGTAATTCGACGCACAAGCTTACTTAAGGCGCCACCCGTTACTTTACGTAGAGAAAAGAAAAGTAATAAACGGGTTGATAAAATATAGTTAAAATTAATAATTTTTTATCTTACAGTAAAGAAAAGTATATTCCAGTTTAAATAAAATTTATATGACATACACCACGGATTATTTATACATACGGTAAAGTCAAGCCGCTGAGAAAGGGTCTCAATCGTCCTTTGTTGGTCTACGAAATTTTCTTAGTTGGTTCAAAGGCAGTTTGTGACCTTCCGTAGTTAAATTACGATTTTTATTGCATAAATACGTTCATTGTTACTAGAATGTTAGTTTTCCAGCTTTAACTTGCGACTTTGACCGTCAAATTACGGTTTCATTTCGATTTAACTTGTTAACTTTTGCTTGTAAATTCTTACTTTTCTGGATTATTTACGTAATTTTGACAACGTTTGTTTTCTAATTTTGTTTCCGTTAAATGGAAGATTTGTTCATGGATAGTTTTTTTGGTTACACCTTGTGTAAACCTCGAGATTTTCAAGTTTTTCGAAAACTCTTAGCACAAAATTTGTGCATTATTTTTATTATTTTTAAACTGTAGGTTTTGCGATCTAGTGTCGACTCGTGTTAGCGATCACGTACGCAATAGTTGCTTAAGCCTTTGTCGACAGATATGTAGCAGTTACATAAGTCGATCCTTCGATAATTATAGCCAACATAAGCGTTAGCAAAAAATCTCAAATCGCCTTCTGTAAATTCGCAAAATTGTACAATAGCAAACAAACACTGAGAATTACTCGACAACTGTTCGGTCCTTTTGGGACTCTTCAGAAGTGAGAGAACTCAAGTGTAAGTTTACTATTGTACAAATGGGCACCCTCCAGTAGGGAATATAGTTGACAGCACGCATTTGTACAATAGCGAACTTACACTTGAGTTCTCTCACTCCTGAAGAGTCACAAAAGAACAAAACACCTGTCGAGTAATTTTCAGTGTTTGTTTGCTATTGTACAACCTCTTGCAAATTTACAGCAGGTGATTCGAAATTTTTTGCTAACGCTTATGTTGGCTATAATTATCGAAGGATCCACTTATGTAACTGCTTTTACGTACCTGTCGACAAAGTTGTTTATTATTTTTCTCGATCGCGTTAGACTTATGTGAGCGTTACGTGTACTTTGTGTAATAGAAATTTTGTCGCTGTATTAGATTTGCCTTGTAGGCGGATATTCAAAAATCTTCATTGAGAATACTAAATAATTTCAAGGTATTTGGGTTGTGTTCAGTTTTACATCCTGAAAATTTTGCAAATGCGGTTTATGAATAATTCCCGCTATTTTATACATAAAATTTGTTTATGCGTTTTAGTAACGACAAAAACTTGGTGGTCATCAGTAACGACACGGCCATACGGCTGTCTAGTAATAAAAATAATCTTCTGTAACAACGTGCTTAGCACATTTTTTAAAGAGAATTGAAACGACTTTCCGATACTATCGTACCCTTGAAGTACCCGACAGCGCAAGCGAATTTGTTTCGTTTTTTAGCCGTATGACACCATCTCCGATGGATACATGATGGTGGAAGAAGACTTCTTGGTTTTCCGAATAACCACAGCTGTTTACCAGGGATTTTGCGTAATTAAACTGTAGTACGGTGCCTAAACTTACTAAATGGACTTTAATACCGAATGAAATTTTGGAACATTTACGAAAAGATTTCTTCTGTTATTTGTACATAAATTGTTTGCGTTTAACTCTATAACCAAACCATTCCGTGTGTCTTTTGCGCAGTAATAATTTATACATAGATAACGTTGAACGTTGACTTTATGCAGTTTGTAATGGTTTGTACAAAGTCAACTTTGGCTTTATTGACCTAATAACGATAACGTTACGAATGCAGTAACTCAAACAATATTTTCTTTTTGTGTGTCTAGGATATTAATATTTTGTTAATTAGAAATCACGTCATTATTAAAACAATTTTACAAAATTTTGTGACAAATACTCATTTCCTTGTTTAGATTTTAGGTTTATTATTTTTTTGTGTTTTCCTTTTTATTGTTTCAAAATGCGATGATTAATTAATACATGGTTTAATTTAGGTATGTTTGTTCTGCGGTTGAATAATGTTGCAGGTTTGAAATTGAACTTTAATCAAAGTAGGTCAAAATACTCACGTTACAACCTCCGGTTATCGGGAGGCCAGAGGTTTTTCGCAAGTCATCTCCAATTGGCGCCTACGAATACCGACAAATTTCCTTATGCGTGACGTCCCAAATTAAATTTACGAAAACAGATTTCTTGTGGATCACGCCCACCCTTCTAAGCTAAGCCCATCCCTATTTCTGTTCTGGCATCTAGAATCGACATTGTGCACGTAACAAGCTTTTATGTCGTGTTTTTTTAGAATTCTTTTTATGCGGTCTTGACTTTGACATGCATGAAAGATAACTGTCAGATTTCGTTGTTCTCAATCTTTTGGGCCGCATTGATCTTTTGATTAAATGATTGTTTGGGAGTAATAAAAGTGTGATGATGTACGTGGCAGGAAGGCAAAGGAAGAACTAGAAAGATAGAAGAAACATATTGAAAAATAAACGTTAGGTTTGGAGAACGAAACACCTGAATATTTAATAGAGAAAAAATGATTAATTAATTAACACTATTATTATTATTATTATAAAAGCAATTAAAATAAAGGAAATACTAAATACATTGTGTTGCTAAAAATTAACAAACTGTATTTGCGCTGATGCACATTTGCCGTTGTCGCACTTGCTATACAGTTGACGGTAGTGTAGACACGATCCCGTTAATTGCAACAAACACCTATTTGGCGTGACGTATGGTTTTTCTAATGGGTGGTTTCTTTAAAGCTTTTTAAGTATAATGATTACGATTAAACGGGTAAATACGTTCTATTTAGAAGCTTTCAAAGTATTGACAGAAACACAATTGTCGATGTATTATGATTGTTTGAATACTGTTCTCGTCAAAGCCTTGTGAGTATTAATAGAAACAAATTTAAACGGTTCAACTAGTTAGACATGATTCTACTAGAAGCTGGTTTAGTAGCGCATGACTTCTTTGGTGTTGTCGGGTTTCTAGTATGACGACTGTAAATTAAACGATTACTTATTAACAAAAGTGGCGATTTTGAGATTGTTACCGACGGGCAAACCGTAGAATTTAATCTTATGGCTTTAGAAAAAAAAGTTATCAAACGGAAACTGCCTTACAGAGTTGAGTTTTTAAAGTTGCACTTTAAAGCTCGCGTGAGAGAGAATCAAATCTGCAGACAAAAGTTTGGACGTTACAAGTTGTAAAAAGTTAGTAGTAAAAGCGGTGGTCGGATGAAACACAGTTTAAAGATGGTTTTTCTAACAAAGGAATTTTAATTTGTTGTTATAATATAAGAGTTTCTAGATGATGTCAGACGAATTTTAAGAAGGATTGCGGAGCATGTTTTATAGGGGAAATTTATTAAAATAATATAGTAAATAATGCCACCTGTTTATGTTCGTTACAGACTTAATGGATGAACAAGAAACACTAAGTAAAAAAAAAATCATACAAATTTAGAAAATGAAACAGACAATAATGAAACTGCAAAAATAACTATAACACTTAGAAATCCTGGAAACCTTCACTTAGAGACAAAAGATTAACATTAAAGAAATGGAAAAATGGAAAAACTAAACAGAATAAAAGAAAATTCTACAACCTCCCGGTTTTTTTATTTGAACACCCGTTATGTTGACAGATATTAATATTTAGCCAAAATTTAAAAAAAACATTACAAGCACTTTAAGAATTGGTTACAAAAATTAGAAAATATTGACATATTTTGGAGAGGTGTTAGTTTATTCAAAACAAGACAACATTTGTATCATTTAAACTTAATACAAAATAAATTGCAATAGATGAAAAAGCATTAAAAAGTACAAGATATGAAAAACCAAAAGAATATTAAAATGTTATCAGGATTTTTGAAATTTTCGTTAATTTAACTCTTATAAAAGTTAAAATTTATCTATTTTTGTCTCTAATATAGAAGTTGTTCAAACTTTAAGCAGCTATTTAGAGTACAAACATATGGTCAGCTTTTGACTAGCTATATTAAAAAAAACGTATAATTTGTTACTTTAGTCGTTTGTTAAGTAGTCATCAAAAGAAGTATGTGACTACCGAACGCAAATGTCTTACGGTGATTGCTGCTGTAGAAAAACTAAGACCATATTTAGAAGATCATTGTAAGTTTATTACTGACTATTTTTTAATTTGTGATTTTAGTTGCTTAATCTTATAATTTTTGTAAAAGATAATACCATATATTCGTTCTTGCGGTTTTACTATCTTTGTTGTAGGCTGTTGAGGTGTTATTGGTTGACGCTGCATTTTCAATATTAATTTAAATATCTAGATTAGTATTTTCTTTAATAAGTTGGTCCACTAAAGTCAATAAATAGCTTTTAGAGAAATTGTGTTTAGTAGGAAAATTTAATCTCGTTGTCTTTTAAAGCCTTGGTTAATGTTTAGAAAAAGTAAATATTATAAAAATACTCTTCCTACATAACCAACATTATCATAAATAACAATTACTTTTTCGAGGTTATTTAATAACTAAATATTATATGTACAAATATTTTTATTGTTCAAGATTTTGTTATTTCTATTTATTTATAAAACGCTTTTTATATTTATAACGTATTTCCATAAATATTTTACTCGCACACTTTGAAAATCTTAATCCGAATACAATGGATCGACAATTGACTGATTTTTATAAACGTAGTTCAGATTGCTTCCAAACGTTCCGATCGCCTCGAACGACCCTACGATTGTAAATTTTGAGAAAAGTTATTAAGTGTTTACTTTTTTACTAAATAACAAAAGACATTAGGTTTTAAAGAGCATGGAGGTAAGGTTAACACATATTCAGATAAAATAGTAAAGGGGTGTATGGAATGTTAAAAAGATTGGGCACTTGTAGGAAAGAGATTAAAAGAGTGATTACAATTTCCGACGATACAATCCTGCTTGTTGAAGGTGTGGTATCCTGGTGTATTTGATGCGTGGACGCATTACTGCCGTGCTAAGTTCTATCTACATTTTGTTTGTAGAATAAATTGGAATTTTAATTTCTAGATCGTTTTAATCATTGATCAAGACTTGTATCATCGTTTTTCATTAGTCATTTTAAAGTAGCCAAAAATATTTGCCTTTAAATGCTTACACTTGAAAATGGATATACGTTTTTTTATTAGCACGGCAGTATATTATTTACACAAAATTTACATTAATGAACTGACTGCTAAAGCGCACGTAAATGTGTTACTATGTGTTATACTACGTGATGATCAACGCTTACGTAATTAGTACTTAATTGCTGTTCGATTCTTTACTTGCTATTTATATTAACGCCAGTACGTTACTTGCATAGTTAGCAAGGTCGGTCGATCTCTTGATTTGTCAGCACATCATTTTCGTATTACTATCTATGCTTGTTGAGGCGGTTTAAAGAACGCTGATATTACTATGTTGGGGTTGTCGTTTAGCACTCCTTCCTTAGTGGATTAGTCCACAATACAGTGTGCTGAGGCTTGCTGTTCAGGAACAGTAAAAAAAATTAGCAATAGTATTTTTGCGATCGTGGCGTGTTTGATAGGGCGGCGTCTTGTGACGTTAGTGCCCTCGCACTTTGGAACGTTGACAATGTATTCAGGCTTGCGTCCTTTGCCGGCAATCGGCGGCAATGAATGCTCAGACGTATTGCTGTTTGATGAGTTGGGTTGTGAGCTTTTGTTTTGGGGTCTAGCCAAGTTGTGTATTGTATTGAATGTGCGTCGGCAATGGGTTGCGGAGTCAAAGGCGGTCGCTTAGCGGTTGACACATCGCAGCATACGGTTATGTCCGTGTTAAGGACTGTCACTCATTTGAGTTTGCAGTAGTAGATACGTTTGCCAAATTGGTGTCTGTGGGTTGTGCTTTTGGAAGGAGTGCTTGGTTTTAGCAGGGATGCTTCTATTGACGAGGGTTGCTTGATGGAGATGCTGTGATTTAAGTTTTGCTACGGATGCTGTGATTTGAGTTGCTTCTTGTGGATGCTATGATTCAAGTTGCTTACTTCAGAGAAGACTGGTGCGGTGCGAGTGGTGATAAGACATCGCAACTGTTCATCGTAAGCTTCGTGAGGTATGTGTATGTGCCCATGATACTTAAATGCGACAGGCAGTACCCTAAAGCTTAGGCCAGCGGTTGCGTGCTGAATGAAAGTGGGAGCTCGTTGCTCCAGCTCTTCCCATTTCACAGGCGAAGGTGTTCGAAACCGGCATCGTAAACCTCATGGCGGGTAAGCAAACGCGTTATTCTAGCACAAATGAACGATAAAAACTTAAGTCTGTTATATCCAGGTGGCGAATATAAGTTATTGATTACCGACAGCTCGTAGTAGGTGTACCCTTGATCAATGTGTTCTGAAGTAGCGGATGGGCTATTGAGAATGATACAGAAGTTGACAAATGGACCAAATTGATGTGTTTGTCGGCTGGCGTGGCGGTGGCAGCCGCTTTGTGTTGATCAGCGAAACGGTGGCTTGCGTTGTGTTGGTGGGAGAGACAGTAGGTGGCTTGCGTTGTGCTGGCGGGACAAGATAATGACTAGCGTTGTGTTGGCCCGCTTTTTCATGGCAGTCTATTGTTGGCTGGCATGGCGTTGACGGTTGAGAGGGGGGCAACAAGCGCAGCGGACGCAATTAAGGTCGTTTTCTCCGTCTATTTGTAGGTATATTAATTAAATTTGGAATATGATTGCGTTGTTTCCGGTCCTCTCCTTCAGACCGATTTATCACGTTGAGGTCACCACTGTGGCATTTTAGTAGATTTAGACGAAGACGCATTATATTATTTACACAATATTTACATTAATGAATGCGACTGCTGACGGGCACATAAATGTGTTACTATGTTATTATGCTTTGTAGTATTTATAATCCACTGCTTGATTGATACTTGATACTTGTAGTACTACGATGATACTTAACGCTACATGATTTGTACTTAGTACTTAATTGCAATTGGATTTTATTTACAGTTTATTTGTGAAAGAATGAGAGCAACAGTGACCAAAACCTTGCTGGCAGCTTCAGTAGCCGGGAGTGGTCGTGGGTTTATTTACAATTGTTAGAACAAAGGCTTCTACACTGAACAAAGAATTTATAAGGCGCCACCTAGTATTGAAGACAGGTGGTGTTCTATAGCCACTAGAAACTCAGACACAAGTAACAAACCGTAGGTTGGTAGAAATATATAATTATATCGACTAGACTTCAATCAAAACGCACATAGAAATACATTTTTTTACATAGACGCGAAGATATAATACGGTTTAGAGAAATGCACAATATTTAGATATAAAATAATAATAACTCAGGAAAGCGAGTTAAGAAATAAGTAATAATTGCTGCCAATCATGAATGTGTAGGGTACCATAAAGTTTGACAGTCGTAGCACTGATTCTGCATGACTAGCAATACTCTGGAAAGATCTTATAAATTTATAGAGATTCTTTACACGGCGCAAACAGTATGTTGTTAAATTCATACGTAGTACGAGTACATAAACGCGACAAAAATCACATGCATAAAAGAATCAACTTAGCTCGTTCATAAGAAGTTTTCGGTGTTCAAACGTTAATAGATAGGTGTGACAGCTCGTATCTAAATCAGACAGTACTTAATTTCCAGATGAAGGGAAGACGCCAGCATAACAACTATCACGACAGACCCACAGGAGAAAGCGAAAGAAAAAGGTGTCTGCAATTGATAGAAAACCGCGATAGACGACTTCATTAAAAGTAGTAAAAGTATACTCACACACAAACAAGAGGTGAAAACTCTATCCCTTTGTTATACGAGATGATTTTACTAGGTTTATACTAAAATACCTTGCATGTGTAGCTGTTTTGAATTTTAGATGATGTTCATGTAGCACCTTTTAACAGGTGCAGTGTCAAGAAGAAGGAAAATGCGCTCTTTTGACCTCCTAATAAAGAAATTTTTCGATCCGACAATCTTAAGTTAATAAAAGTCACTAGAAAAATCTATAACACAAAATTGAAGAGTTTCTCCCAGCCGCATAAGTGTAAAACACAGTTGCCTATGCTCTAGGAAAAAATAATCAATTTTTTTAATTACGAATTTTCGTTTGTTAGTACATAATACGGTCACTTACTATTTTAAATTACCCCGGGTGTGTTACTTTCATAGTTTACAAGATCAGTTGATTTCCTGGTTTGTCAGCACATTTTATTCCGTATTGCAATCTGTGCTTGGGAATGGCTCCTGTTTTAAAGAACGCCGATATTATTGTTGGGGGTTGTCGTTTGGCAACTCATAAAGCGCGTAAAACAAACTCGTATAACATTCATGTGTGGAATATGTTGTAAGAATTAAACAAAATCGATGATAATAAGTAGATTCAAAGCGATGCTGAATCAGCTAGCTACTGATGATGATAGCTTAGTTAAATTTTTCGTGCAGTTTTGAATACTTATTCTATTTCTTGGAGAGAAAAACAAAATTCCGTTAGACTTAGACAAACCAAATTGTTTCTTAATTTTCTTATGGTGCTTGGTGTAGATTGATAAACTTCTAATCTTTGTTATTAGTTTTCATATCTATAAATTTGATTCAATGTGTTTGCATTTTTTTATCAGCACTGCTTACAATTGCGTACCTAACTGTTTTCAACTAATTCCAGCTTCACAATTATGTCAATAAAATTCTAAACTTGTTGAAAGCATATTTTATCCATCAGAGTAAAACAAGTTAGTCAGTAAACAAATATTTTATTTGAACTCAATTTTGATTTTACAAAAAAATCTCTTGCGAAAAGAGATTTAAAGTTACCTACGTCAATAATAGGCATTTAAGTAGTTAAATGAGATTAAAGGCTTCCTGTAGATTGCATTTGTTCAAAGCAATTACACCCAACCCACAAACCTTTTATGTTAATTTCACGTCTTTTGTGTTTAAAACAGTCGTTTAATGAAACTAGCAATACGTAACCAACGAAGTACACTGA